>JALLBJ010000378.1:0-25589 GCA_036940105.1 Skeletonema potamos
GGGGGGGGGGGGGGGGGGGGGGGGGGGGGGGCCCTTACGAGTATTGCATGTGCAACTTTGATTTGATATGGGTAACCAAGTTTAGTTTGTTCGAGTGGCGTTGCTCTATCACTCATATGACTGATGTACATAAAAGGTGTATCGTCAAAGAACACGGATGTTAGTGTCAAAACATTAGCTCTTTACAACAAAACATGCATGTACTTAACTTAGTATCCATCCAATCAATTACATGTACCTTAGTTGCAGGAAGTATTGAGACATCCTCGTACTTGAAATGATGTAGGCGGGCGGGAACATAAGCACTCTCACCATAGTGACGTCACTTCTGTTCACGGATGCGCCTAAATCGAGAAATTGACGAATAAGTAGCGGCAGATCCTTATCAACGATTATGGTAACGATGATGATGTTAACAGGCGGGTACTAATTATTATAAAATGTTCGCTGGCGTTGATGATGATGAAGAAGGACGAAGCGCACAAAAAACAATAGCCGACGGCGGCGGGGGCGAGAAGATGAGCAGCACCAACAACCGCAAGAGACCATTTCATCTAGCCCATAAAATCTGCGAGGCAATGGAAAGAGGGGAATATTCCCAGTTGCCATCTCTGCTGAACATTATGTCTTCTTCCATGCACGATGATGACGATGGAGTGGTCGCCACCACTCGTCAGAGCATCGATGATGACGACGACGACGACAGCGATAGCAATACCAATTTCCCCTCCTCCGAATGGCATGAGTTGCTACAAGTATTTTACTCCTCCATTGGACGCAATACCACCCTCATCAAAAATAATAACAACAATCACACGACACTTGAAATTCCACCACCTGACATCAAATCAAATCTGCTACTGCGCGCCTTACTTCATCCGAATAGTCTACCACCACCGCACTGCTGTCATCACTCCCAATTCTCCTCACTGCCATGGAAGGCAGCCATTGCCACACTACAGTCCATACAATACAAATCACCCCAAGCCACGAATAATAACAACCATAACAACTCCAGTTATAATTCATTGTCAGAAGAGATGGCAATGATTGCAGAAATTCGTCAATTCGTAACAAACTTACGTGGTGGCGATGGTGGTATTACTAGGAACAGCAGTCATAGCAACAAGAATGGCAATAAAGTTGACATTATTGAAAATGTGCAGAATACTTTGGAATATCTCTTGGAATTGGGTTATGTTGTTATCACCCCCCTTCTTCTTCATCATCATCATCATCATCTTCGACGAAATCATTCGGATGATGTCAATGATGACGATATTCTTTATACGAATAATGAGAATACGGATGATTATTTCCAACGGAGACAGAGTAAACACCACCACCCTCATCAAATCATAATGAAAAAGGCAATGAGGATGAAGAATCTCCATGTGGACATGAATCATGACAACAACAACAACAACAACAACATTAGTACTAGGAGCAATAATAGGAGAGAACATTCCTATTTGCTACCATTGGAACTACTCCCGGGAATAATTGGCACTTTGGATACATTGGATGATTTTTTGTCTGATTTGATTATTGTGCAGCAGCAACAACAACAACAACAACAACAACAACAACAGGTGGAGCGGGAGCAATTTAATTATGATATAGATGATATTGAGGAAGAGGTGATGAATGATGATACCATTTCTAATAAATGTTGTAGGGGCGATAATAAGTCGTCATCAATTATTCGGTATAGTGACAAACTCCTCTCGGCAATCTACGTTCCATTCAACAACAACAATAACATTAATCATAGTGGCGAAGTGGACCAAAGTGACAAACTTCAAAGGCTGATACGAGCTGATGCCTCTCTTCCACTGCTTGCATTGGCTATAGATGACATTGGCCTTGATCGGATGGCAATGAGTGTACCCATGATGTGTATCAACAACAACAACCGGGATGAAGATATTACCTATTGGGATTGTTTGGCACTTTCTCTTCATCATGTCATTCAATCCAATTTAGTTTGCTATGCGAATAAAAATGAGAATGATCAAGAAAGTGGGTTATGTGATGATCATGAACAAATAATCCACGAGGCAATGAATGATGAGGGGATGCACTTAATTGCATCATCGGACTATCCAGCGTTAATTCGATGTGTATTTCGAATGATTGGCACCAAATCCTCTTCCTCTTACAAACACAACGCGCAGCAGCAGCATTCTTTGGGGTGGGAATCCCTCTTACTACAATTATATCATGCAGCAGCGATAGTTTCGGCAAAATTACCAAATATCAAATCCCTCCGACCCAGGAGAAGTAGTATCGTATCCGAACATCATTCGGCTACACTCTCAACAGTAGAAGCTCATGTTCTCCTTCCATCTTTTACCGGGGCATCAGTTATGTCCATTCGGTCAATTTTGGATGCATGTCTACATGAATCATGTACTTCATGTAAGCAAATGTCAGTGAATAACAAGAGTTTTTATTGGTGGCAAAGCCTTGCTAACAAAACAACCACACCGAATTGGGCAATAGCAGGCATCGTATTACTAATAATGCGAGCTCGATCTTCTAACTTATCAAATTCCATGGGTTCTTCGTCTTCGTTTGGACCACGTGCTGTGTTTCGGATTGCCGCGAAGATTATGCGCAAGGTGGAAGAATCTAATAATAATAATAAGAGTGTGTTGAATGAGAAACACAACAAAGGGATAGGTCTTGGTAGCGATGATGAAATAGGTCGTGCTTTGACCGTCTTGTTGGCGATACGAGGAGGAGGAGAGGAGGGGAGTGAATGTTGGGTATGCTCTGACAAAAGGGAGTACAATGCAGACGCCGATAAATGTGCTCTTGACGTACTTGGTGATACCTATTACGCAGGAAGTGGTGTGTTTCGTCACAAATACTTGTCTGATAATGCGAAGGATGGAATGCACCCCTATCAGTATCACCTCGGTCACAAGACACTCACTCAATATGCTAACTTGGTTTGTTCCAGTCTAAATCAGGGCAAACTTGACAGTTCTGGGAGAATCCAATCTTCCGAGTCATCCATCTCGGAAACTGCAAAAACGTGGATTGATGCGGCCTACATGATGCTTGACGAAATGACTAATTCCGAATCGAAACCGAATGGGTCAACGCGTAAACAACCAAGCGATAGCAGCAGCAACAACCCAAATGGAACAGCAATGGCACTAACAATCATAGTCGTTGTCTTCTGTGAAGTCCCCTCTTCACAGCATGACATTGTTCGATCGGTCTACGATCGGCTTGTATATTCTTCCTCTCGGAATTGCGATAGCTTGAAACGAAAAGCATGCGAGAAGTGTTTCATCTTAGCATCGCTTTTGTCGTGGTCTCTGCTTGCAAATTATGAACGAAATTCATCTCTCGATATTGTACGGAGAAGAAAGGGTGAAAAGGGTGACGACGTCAAAGCTGTATTGGGACCATTGTGCAACCTTCTTACAACGCCGGCACCAGTTTATGATGTATTTTTGGACACTGATAAGCCAAGCCTGTCATATTGGGCGTTGCAGCACCTTTCTCGATCGTTGATCCCAATCCCTTCAGGCCGAGAAGCAATTCTTGCCATGGCGAAAAAGCACCTGCGTTTGACATCCACGCCTTCGCCATACAGCTACACATCAGCGCAAGTCATGCCATTCTCTGAATCTATGCCAAGCACCCCCTCCGCTATCAGGGATGCTCTGAACTTTGCAGTGGATTGCCTTTGCGCTCTTATTGAGAAGCACGACCCTTCGAGTAAGTGTTCTATCCCAGATGAATACGGATTGGAAGCTCTTGCGATGATATCAGATATCATTGCATCGAGCTTTTCCAGTCCATGGGCAAGTTCTGAAATGATTTCTGCGCGGGTGCCTCGGGTAATTCTTTCTCGGGTACTGAACGAACTTCTTACGACTGTGAAACATTCAAGGTTAAATGAGTGGGTATCGCGACGATTACTAAGGTCATGCTTTGTCGCATTACTGATATTCTTCGAGTCAGAAGGTTCTGCTGTTCTGATGATCCGAAGAGTCTTTCGATCTGCCAACAACAGAGAAAGTTTTCATATGATTACAGATGTGGTAGCTATCTTGGAGTTGGCAATATCGATTCATTACTTCTTAGACAATGACGAGGCAATCAACTCCTCGCTGAAACGCCTAATCCTAAACGTCCTCCCGGGAAACACTTCACGAAGTGTCAACGATGGTGTTCTCGAGACCGGGGACGACGGACAATCAAGTGCTGCTATTGATAGTGCTTGCCTCGCTTTGTTATTGCATGGCATTGCAAAGGCCATTCAAAATGATAAAATTGCACAAGCTATCAATGTTTACAGCAATAATACACGACAGATGATTGGTGACATTGTCCAGTCGGAGCGAGTTCACTATCGTCACGAGAGTCAACGGAAGAGTTCCAGCCCAAGTTGGCTTGACATCGACCATTCTCATCAAGTTAGTAGAGGGTACTACGAATTACCCGAGCATTTAGTTGACAAACTGAAAACGAGCGGAGAATACAAACATTTCTACGCATCTTTGTGTAATATTGTGATAAAGGTCCTCCTTCATCAAAATGGAGAGCTTGTCGAGGACGAAGAAAGCAAACACATGACTGAAGTTTTACGTTGTCTTCATCACCTGCTTGGTAAAAGGCAACGTGTTTGCAATGACGAAAACTCTGCGAACAGCTTACGAGACGATCCCTATGATGATTCCAGTCGACGCCTACTTGATTTATCTTCACAGCACCTTCAACGTTTGCTTCTCTCCAATTCCGAATTGCCCGAAATTGATTTAGTGCTGAGGAATGTTCTCAAACTCATTGATGAATCGGAATGCAGCCAACCTATTTCTATTGCTTCAATTTGGAAATTTTATCGTTCGCTGGACGATAAATCGTCACAGGCATTGATTTCTTGCATCAAGAATTACTACTTCAATAAAGGGGGATGGAAAAGAGTCGACGAAAATCGAAGTGGTAATATTTCGCTGCTTAGCATCACTTCCTCAGAATCTATCGACGAAAATATACAATACATTCGTTCCATTATCTTCGACAAAATATCAAGCGACCTGACTTCTATTGCAGCATCAAAAGCTGTCTTGTCTCTCGAAGAACGGGTTACTAATCTTCGCGTGTACCTTCAGTTACTCCTCAAGTTGTGCGAGGACTGGCGAGCAGGATGCGATGGGCTTAGCGGAGGCATATCTAAAGAAATTTTCAACAACTTCCTCGAAACTACCGACAAATGTACGTCTGCTATTGCATCATCCATTGACCATTTGCCAGCAATTGTTGTGAGCCAAGTGAAAGGCAGTTTCATGAATGTCAACGGTTCCATCTCAGCAGTTTGGAGCATATTCTCTGAAAACAATGTGCTTCTCTTTGGGGCTAATCGCTTTAGTGGATTGTTGCGCCTTTGCATAGACAAAATGCCACAGTTACTTCGCAGAGTAGAAATATTAGTAGGGGAAGATGTCGCCGATGGAACTTCTAGCAACCACTCCATCACTATATTGGAACAATGCTTATTATTCATGAAAATTGAGTCGGGTGCGATTGAAGACACGCGCCAAAATGACGAAGCTCACAGTACAGAGCCGAATGCTAACAGCGACGAACATTCCACCAAACCTAGTGTATCGTCAATCGAAGTAGACGTTGAAATGAAACCAGTGACAATGCTCAACATCTCGTCTGAATCTGTAGAGTGGGCATACAACTGTGTTTTTACGGCGTTTCAGAAGATGTGGAGTGATTACTACAAACTCATCACCCGTGGCAATCTTAGCAGGAACAAAATTGCTTCCAGTCGGGAGGGACTAACCACGCTATCTCTTCGGAAGAGACAGGAGTTGTCATCCACACTTGCCGCGATTTACAAAGTTTTTGGAGTGATCAACGTATCATCTGATAACAGTCCTTCCACGAAGAATTCAATCATATTTGCTGAGATCTTCTCGTATAAGGGGAAATCAGCTCTATGCAAATGCATGGAATCGATAGTGATGACGTTAATCTCATCGATCAAGCATCTAAATCAATACTTCCAAGATGACCGACAGCAACGCAGGCAACATCGCGAAACGGGAACTGCTGACGAGATGAAATTGAGAGAGTCAGTGATTTGCATTCTAGGATGGCTTTCTTCTTCTAGGGCGAATGAGACAACACACGATATTATCACCGGGCCTATTCAGTGGTATAAGAATGAGAAAGAACGACTCGGCGTCTCCATGTTTGAAAGTAGTGCAGATTACCCAGTATTCAGCCGACTGCCAAAATTGATGTTTCGACTGGAGGTGTTGGAAACTGAGTTGAGAAAGCTCGTCCTCGTTGTGAATGATTCAAGAGAGCCAGCATGGAAGGAGAAGATTTCACGTCTTGATCAAATAACTACTGACCTAACTGAGGGTGATGAAGGAAGCGCCAGTCTTCCAGAGCTACTTCAAGAGTATGTTGTATTGCTCAACTCACGCGACAAGGAAATGACAATAGATGGCAGTGAGAACGCTGGCACCACAGGTGGGAGGGAAGATGTAGAATCGGATCTCGAAAGTGACAAGGCTATGAAGAGACAGAAGCAGCGATTCGGACCACGGCGTAAACGGCGGATGTCTCTGCGCAGTAGGAATGAGACGATCGACAACTGGCTTACATTCGACGATGATGACTTTGCGGCAGCTCCCGGGGAACGATACAATGATTTCGATGCATTTGTAGACCTCGAGGATTTCATAGTTGACGGATAGTTGCGTTTACCAGATGTTTCATCCTTATTTACTTGATTAACTAATTGAGGTTCAGAGACGCCAGCTCTTGTCTCAACTCGTCTTCAATTGCCAGTTTTGCCCTTTGATCATCATTCAACTCAGTCCCATTAGCTGCCTTGGATTTAATGTCATCAATCTGCTTCAACGTCTTTCGAATCTTCTTTGCTCTCTTTTCTGGATCGGCCTTGTTGGCCGCAACACGTGCCAATTCTTCCTCCTGCTTACGCTTCTCTTCTTCGGCTGCCTCCTTCTCTGCCTTTTCTTTTGCAAGGCGTTGTTTTTCCCTCCGCAAGGCACTTTTGCTCTTCTCATCGTTGGCATTGGCGCCCACAGGCCCCACACTAGCCGCACCAACAGGACCATTACGTTTTGTGACCTTAACTGCAGCAACAGTCGCTGCACTTCCCTCACGTTCTTGACGCATACGTTCGGCGAGACTGGTCCCCCCTCCACGTCCTGCACCACCACCACCACCACCACCAGCAGCAGCAGCACCTCTTCGTGCACCAGGGGGGACATAGGCTCCACCTCCACCTCCTCCTACCGCTTTCCTTGCTGCCGGTGGGACGTAGGCACCAGCCGCGGCAGTTTTCGCTCCCCCCTTTCCACTCGCTTGTGCTGCAGCCTGCACATCACGCAATTTATTCAATGCAGCAATTGCAGCATCACCCTTTAATTCCGTAAATCTTCGTGGTGGAGGACTCTGTGGTCGATCGGGATAATAATGAAATTCCTTCTTCTCATCCTCCTCCGAGGGGAATGGAGCGGGTACATACTCGGCGCTCAACAACTTATCCGGACGATACTTGACATTATCCCACGGCAGGGCACTCTCCTCCACCAAACTCCCATCATAACGATAGATCTGCACTCCATTCTCCACATTCATACGAGGACTCGTGGTACTAACCAAATACGTTCGACTATCTGGACTCCACTGATGACCAACCACTGGACTAGAACTAGTAATACTCAAATCAGCCGCCTCCTTGATTGTTACATACTTTGTCGTCTCCTCTTCCGATTCTCCTCCCTTCAAAATAATGATACGACGGGGGATCAATTTACCTTTATTACGATCCCAATAGTCCATCCCCCCGGCCAAATTGCCATACCCCCCACAAACAATAAATCGTCCATGAGGACTCATATCCATTGTATTCCTATGCGCACGTCCAAACAAAAACGTAGGCTCACCAGTAATACCATGATGTAATGATGCCAACGCAGGCATGCGTCCAGATATCACACCAAAGGGAACAACACCCGTAATGGACGGGTTGGGTATCCAATCCGCCGAAACTATAGGGACAGTCCCCGATCCATCCTTCGTTGCCTCCTTCGGTAATGGAACAACAAGTGCACTTCCTCCCCCTCCTCCACCACCACCCCCCCCCACCGTAGGATTTTTCACATCACTTTCCAACAATAGGAATAAATGCGTAGATCCGTAGTAGGACTGACCAGTGTTATCTACCGCAGTTTGTGTTAATAGTAATGCAGCATCGGCACGGGGGGACCATTTGACAGTAACTTCTTCCGCGTTGAATAATGATTTGGAGGTAAGTCCTGGTCCAGAGGGGATACTAATGACATTCTTCTCATTATCATCTCCAGCAGCAGTAGTAGTAGTAGTAGTAGTAGTAATAACAGTAGATGACGATTCCCGTCCCATTCGATCAGGATAACGTAATAGATCTACACGTGCGGGTTTCCCTTTGGTTCCTGGAATAAATACCGTCAATAGATACTTCTTCTTCTTCTTCTCCGTTACTACAGCAGCACCAGTAGTAGTATTGGTGGTAGCAACAGCAACAACATTGGGATCAAATCCTTTCACAGTTGGTAATGAAAAGGAGGCAACACCCTGACACCTAATCTTCCCCAATCGATGATGATGATTATTATTATCATTATTGACTGTGGAATAGATGTGTATTTCATTCGTAACACAGTGGAACAAACACTGTTCATCATATGTCCATTGAACAGTTTCCAATGTCGCCTTTTTACAACTGAAAGTTTGAAGTAATGACCCAGTGGTGGCGGACCATACTTTGAGATTGTTGCCATTGTTGTTGTTGTTGTTGTTGTTGTTGTTGTTGTTATCTTCTTTTTTGGAGGGACGTTCCCAAGTGAGGAGATAGGAGCCACGTGGAGAGCATTTGGCTAATTGGATGGATTTGCTGTTGGGTAGAAATGGAGTTGTTGTTGTTGTGGGCGTAGTAGCAGACAAATCACATTTGATCAATCCGATGGAGGCATCATGGATAAATGCAGCTGATCCGTTAGGACTTAGGAAATGGAAGTTTGTTTTGCCGTGGTATAAAACTTGTCGTCCCCCCTGAGATGGCTTATTCGATGAGGATGATGATGCCGAGGAGGATGTATCGGGAAGTGTGTATAATTCGACTGCCTCCTTGGAACGAAAGAGCAGTTGAATAGGGCGGCGGTGCTCCTCTGGTGATGTTGCTGCTGCTGACGACGACATGGTGTTTTAGTTTCCTGTATGTGATGAGAGAGGTTGTTGTTTGTGGTTGTGGGAGGTTGGCCACGTACGGTTTGAATTAGTACAAAATTTGGCGGCTTTCACTTGGTATTTCCCTCTTCTCCCTTCTCCATGTCGGCTAGCGAGCTTACTCTTATGAAGATCACGATGAGGAACATCGCCGTACTTTCACTGGCTACACTCTCGTGGCAGGACAGTATTGGTGGTGGTGGTGGAATCTCTGTCAGCAGCGGTGCCCACTCTTGAGCAGCGAGGAGGGGAAGATCATCACCTCCATCATTGTAGTAGACGAAAATTTATTGCAAAAACCGTCCTCACATCATCATCATCAGCACTTTTACTACCAACACCGACGTTCGATACTGCAGCAGCAGCAGCAGCAGAGCCGGATGGTAGGAATGGTAAACCATTTGCACCTCTCGAGGCACTTCTTCCAGCTACACACACGGTTAAAGATTTGGGTGGATGAAATCTACCGTACTGTCAAAAGATTTGTCTACAAAAACAAACGATCATGATGACATTATCATACCACTACAACGAATGAATGACAAACTATCACACCCACCAAAATTATTCCAAGGAGAAACCAACATTGCCAAAACGAACACCGTCGTTAGCCCAACAACAGCGCAGTTTACAACTTCCATATCCTCCGCCAAACAAGGATCAATATATCAAATGAACCCCGCAGTGGACTCAACTTGAGTGATAAAATCATTGCCATGTGGAATCAAGCGGATGTCGAAGCGACAGTGGGGTATGCTTCAATATATGCCGAATTGAAACGAGAAGAGGATAACGAAATGAGAGCAGCAGTTAATTTTTATTCGCGTCAGTTAACACATTTACCGATGAATATATTTGTTAACTGCTCCCAAGGAGAAGAGGGAAGGAGATGATTCGTGTAATGACGCATTACCCATCCATTACTGCAGTGATCGCCAGTGATTTGGATCGTAGAGATTTATATAGGAATCAATTTTTTACCGCGATTGATGATGTGACGGGCCGAGGTGGCATACCAAGTTACGTTTGAAGCCTAAGGATATGGACTTTACCGATGGTTACCAATTTAGTTAATGAGGCATGTGAGAATTGGTTTTCGTTGATAGCATCCCAGAATGTGGAGGAGGCAATGGCTGCAGTTATAACATTTGAAGGATGCAAAAATGATAAATGATGATTGATCATGAGAGTGGTGAGTAGACCATATCTCTCCACTATTTTAAGCTCGGAGAAAAGCCATATTTTCTACCCTATTCTACAGATAAATATCTACTTGTCACGTTTCATCCATCTGCCAACACACGAATGGCTTGTTTCAGACGTTTAATCTCTTCGGCTTGGCGTTTATTTTCTTCAGCTTGGCGCTTGATCTCTTCGCGGGAGCTTTTCAATTCTTGTTGGCAAATACTCAACTCATTAGAAATTTTCGCAGCAGCAGGTTGTTCAGTGGCTTGTGAATAGGAATCGAACTGGTCACTTCCCCCCCCGACTGTTGCATCGTCCTCTCTCTTTATTACAGTTACGGTAACAGGGGTTGATGTATTTCCTTGTTTGGCGGTGGCTGATGGAGTTACTGCTGCTGGCTCCTGAGTTCCTCCTCCTCCTCCTCCGGAAGCAGCCTGACGTTTCTTCTGGGCCAATTCTTCCATTTTTCCCTTCATGGTTCGTCCATCATTCTTCTTTGATACGGTCTTGAATTTTTTCTTATTATTACCACCACCAGCAGCAGCAGCAGCACTACTTAACAACTCTTTCTTTTTCTTTGTAGTTTTTTTCTTCTTCGTTGAGTGTCCATCGTCTTCATCTTAACTAGAGGAATCAAACAGACCACCGCCACCACCTTGTCCATCGTCTACATCGTCAGTAAAGGAATCAAACAGACAACCGCCACCACCTACTCCACTGCTGCCTCCACCACTGTTCTTTTTGGGTGAACCAAGAGGTTGACTGGCTTGGATATTAGGAGCATTGATTGAAGCCGTTGCAGTATCAGAACGAGTATTATTGATAGATCTAGCAGCTGCTTTTGCCGTAGTGTCGGTGTCGGCTCCTTGGGTTCGATTTGATTTCGCCATAGCGTCGTCTCCTTGGGCTCGATTTGATTTTTGCTTCCTCTCAGCAGCAACAGCAGCAGCAGCTGCTGCTGGTTCTCTCCTGGTGGGCCTCTTCCTCCTACCTACTGCGAAGTTTGATATCGGATCAGCATTCCCAGCAAAGACTTTTTCTGATACCAGCTTCTTCACTTTATGATCAACATTAACCCAATCAATTTCATCTTCCTTGCTCGAAAGCGCACCGAATACTTCAGTGTACATGTCCAGAACTATATTGAGATTCTTGGCATCACCACATTTCGCAGAATGCATGAGTACATTCCATCCGTGTTTTTCCCCCTTGATTTTCAAACTTTTTTCTGATGTGCCACATCTCTTATGTCCCTCCCAGAGGAGTTTCAATATGTTGGCATAGTTCTCGCCAACGCTTCCAGCACCCCGTGCCGCGGCCATCAGTGATGTCTTCCCATCAGAGTCGACGTCGTCAAGTAGCTCTGCAGTCTCGTGGTTATGCTCCACATCATCGCATATTAGTTGAGAGAGGATGTCAACTACTCTTTGGACATCGCCTTCCTCTGCGGCTTCGAGCAATTCGCCAGGATTCATCCTTACTATGTAGCTATTGGAAGAAGTTTCAAGTGAAGTGTCAGTGAGAAGGGTCATGTGTTTATTTGCTCTTTGTTCTGATCTGATGAGAAAAGGTGAGAGCTATTTCGTATTCCAACGAACCTTTCCTTTCCAGTGTGTCCTATTCACTGCAATCATTACAAGACATGATGTACTCTCGGCACTTTATTTGCAAGGTAAAGGCTCTGCCGGACCCAAATGCTGTCGCATTCCAAACGGTCCAACAACAAAGTTATTCTCTCCACCTCCACTATCTTGATGCTGGTAGTAACGCACTGAAAAGACATCTTGAGAATATGTTGATCCTCTTACGCCGACAAATGTATCGGCTTTGAGAGCAGTGAAGAAATTAACCAATGACGCAACCAATTCTGTCACTCCCAGCGACTCGGCAGTTTCAAATTCCGAACCATCATGGTTACTTTGTCCCATAACTGGAAACTCGATCTTTGCCGCAGTTGAAATACCAGATTCCAACACTGGTATACCTTTATGTTCTTCAGTACCCCAAACTCCATAAGTCCTCATCTGGTTCAGTAAAATCCGATTCTCAGTCGCTACCCGCAAGAGATTATTGTTATCCTGTATTTCAACAGGAGGCTCCCCATCAACTTGCGCCCTACTCACTGCAAGGAATAAAAGATCGAACCTGGGCAGAGTGCCTATTAACTCGAATATTTTTGTGAGGTTCGATTGCATGAATCGACTGCACATATGACTCATCATTTCATACTCAATACGTGGATGCAACGCCAGCACAGTGGGTTTGATTGTTGATGTACCAATAGCATCGTCTAGAGATTTCTGAATGGCATTGCGAATCGGCAACGATGGTATGAGTAATTTGTAGATTGCTTTTTCCAGAGGCAGATGATCGGGATATTTACCACTTATCGCATCTGCTTTGAGCCTGTGTCCTTGCATTGCGTCGTATTCCCACCAAAGTCTTCCTGATAGTATGGTCCCACCATGAGGCATGAGATATGTCATAGGACCGGCGAAAGTGTTGTTTGGCGAGTGAATAACACCAAAGCTTTGTTTGCAATGAGCATATAATGAAGGCTCCCCCAAATAATCCCAAATCCTGTGCTTACGAAGATTGATGTCTTTGCTTCTCCATTTTTTCTCATCTAAGCCGGAGTACATTGATGAAGTTGTATTAAAACAAGGAATTATTATCTCGTTGCCCCCTCCTCCAATATTCTGCTCCAAAATATCTGCCTCGTATCGAACCAATCGAGGAAGACCAAACTCCTCCGCTCGTTTATTCCAATACACTACATCAAACAGCAGCTCATGCGGAGCCGACTTTCCAGGGTTAGTTACATCACCCCATCGTAATGATGGTAATAATATTTGAGTAATGTTGTGCTCAGCTGCCTTGTTTACAAATGCAACGAAGCGCATGTGTTGATTTCGAAATCCGCCCATTAAGAATGGATCGTAGTGTACCAGAGTCCAATCTGCTTTTGGTGTAGTTAGTTCCATGTACTCATCGATATTACTGAAAGACGATACGTTTGCATTCCTATTCTTGTACGTGGCTGTTATGGAAGTGGAGGTGTTGTTTGACACATCAATCAATGCACTTTGGGAGTAAAAGTTGTGAGCCACCACGAACACCGATGTGAGGAAGCTCAATATCCGACAGGCGACTTGGATATTTCGTCGCCGTGCATTGCATAACATCATTCTCGGTGATATGATACACATTATGCTTTTATATTACTATGTCTCTATGGAGTAAGATGGTCTTTTATCAGTTGTCAATTGAAGTGGAACACAAAGTTTTTCCCACCGAGCATTTAAGATACCCATCTCAAGACGGACGTTGCCTCACTTCTTCTTTCTCACAAGCTACATCCATGGTGGTGGGTCGATGTTGTGGACGCCACTATCTACTGTTACAGTCCACCACAACACACAATCAACGGACGGAAGCTGCATCGAACGCCACGATTTTAGCACCAAACTTTGCCCATGACTACCACCACCAGGCAGCATATCGGCATGAATTCGCCTCAAAAAGATGGCCATTGCACTACATTGCCAACATCGCCATCGGTGAGGTTCAACCTCGAGATGAACACCGTGCACCAATATTATATCAAAGTAGATGAGGTAGAACATCATCATCATCATCATCGCGCCAAACCCACCAGTCTATGCAGGAGGAGTGCAGGTCGTCTATTCTTATGTGCACTATTCCTTTCCTTTCTTGGGCCATATGTTTCTCTGACTTTCATGGACATGACAAACAAGCCACCGTTCAGGATCGGAGAAATGAGTAGCATCAATATTACTACTAATTCTTCTTCTTTTGATGTCGCATCAGCAATTCACGAGCATAGTGGTAGCAACACATCGAAATTGACAGTATTGATCAGCACCTACAATCAAACAAATTGTTTAGAAAGGCTAGTGCGGCACCTACAGACATGTAATCAAGTAGTTGACAACATTCGTATCAACTGGTTCCAACAATCACCTGTTCCACACTCACTAGCAAACAATAGCCGCTTCAAAATTCCAGTAACATTTGACATACTACCAAACAATATCAGTCATCGATTCCTCCCCCGAGATTTTCGAACAGACGCAGTGTTTAATATGGATGTTGACATGGCATACAGTTGCGACGCGCTTCAACTGTCGATGGACACATGGCGCAACCGAACAAACCAAACTCATACGGCAGTTGGATTCTTCCCTAGATATCTACCGTCGGATAAAGATTATTACAAATTTGATGAATCTCATCATGAACCGTACAATCGCAATACCATATTCATTACTAAGGGCGGACTCATTCATAAGGATCGATTCGAAGACTTTTTTCATTCATCCTTGAAGCCATTTCTGAATCATGTCGATAAACATACAACAGCGGAGGATATGCTCATGTCCTTTGTCTTGGCGTCCAAAGAAGTTAAGACAATCACACTGTGCGTTCCGAGATCGTATTGGTGCAATATAATCTGTACGAGTCAGCACGAAAGCGGTCAATACGAAACTTTAGTTCGCAGAAGTGGAGGACATCGTGGTCATTTGATGACTTCCTTTCGAGATTACTTTGGAAATATCTCGACGGATGAACGGTATAATCCTATAATTTGGCATGGTGGAATCACGTATGGAGGAGGCTGCAATACTGAATTCAACTTTTGCCGACATTATGAATGGATGAGGAAAACCAATTAATATTGATGAGATACAATATCCTTACGGTGCCTTTAATCCGCAGAGAAAACGACGGGAAGGCAATGTCTACAAGTCACCACACATCCATTATTATTACACCCAACCTCTCAACTTGCAATGAACTCTAGCACACGCACTCATATAATCTCCACTCCCCACGCCAGTAGCATACTTACTCCTCTCCGCCATCTTCATATACATGCGAGCCTTGCTTTCCTCATCCCGAACCTCGCAATACAATCCCAAGTAGAATAATGAGTAAAACTCATCACTAACATTACCATTATGTCCAGCCTCACGTAAATCATACTCGGTGGCACCATCATTCCGAAATAATGAGTATACCGTACTCATAATCTTCCGTCGATCTTTTTTACCACTTGGAAGTGCCATTTGATTCTCTACTGGAAACGTCTTATCCATTCGTGCCAAACATGCAATATCCCACACAATTTCTTCCACATCCAATGGATTCACACGCACATCTAAGGAGAATTGCTCATGTCCTTCTTGGAATTTGTCAAGATAGTAGTAGCTAATGCCCCTTTGCCACAGATATGGTGTGAGTTTGTTATCGGGAACTAAATAATTGGCTTTGTCAAAATATTGTAGAGATGTGGATACATCGCCGCTGCGGAAAGATTGCATTCCTTTTTGGATGAGTGTTCGAGGCGAGTCATCTTCGTTGATGTTGGCTGATGATGATAATGATGATGATGATGATGAGGCGCGGAGTGATTTGAGATTGAGTCGTTGATGATGATGATGATGATGAGAGCGGCTGGCCAAGTGTTGTGGTGACAAAGAATGAAGAGGTGGGAATGCCGTCGTCGAAGGTGACAACAACAAGCAACATAGCACAGAGGCGACATAGTGATTCTTCATGGTCAAATCGAAAAAATACAACAAGCAAAGGGAGGAGGGATTGTTTACGTTATTATGGCAGGACTGAAGTTGCGTTTTAAATAATAGGTTTGTCTGTCCGTTGCAGTGGTTACTTTTAGAGAGCTTCGAGGGTCCATCTCCAACTCAAACGTATCATTGTCGACTGGGAGGCCAATGTTGTGTTGTCTGGGAAATTAATAATATAAGACTTTGTGTTTGTGATCGTCATGATTATTTGCATGATGGTCAAAGTGATAGTGATACAACAGACTTTCCGTACTTCCCTGATAGTATTTCCTCTTCCGAAAGCTGCAGTACTTCACTGAGAAATCTGTTCTGCTTCTCTTCGTCTATCCACTTGGCAAACTTGGAATTGCTCATGTGGATCAACGTAGTATACGATGATGATTGAGCAATTCGATCGAAATTTCTTGGAATGGGAAAGGAAAGAAAGTCATCATTGTCCATCCGGATCAGTTTACACTTTGTTTCTTTACCTGCCTCGATATGCTCTTGTACTGTACGCAGGGCAGCTTGATCCATACCAAGTGACCCTCCTACAATATTTCAATTTCCTTCCTCCACAACTCGAGGCAGTGCCGTGATGATGGTCTCTTGACGACGAAAGTGCCGCCTTGAAATGGATATTCATTGTTGATGGGAGTGAAGAAATGCAGTGTTGAAAGCCCTGAGCCTCGTACTTGATGCCGATTCCCAATATGTTGTATTGATTCTACTCCACTAAATAGATGATTCATGTTACCGCCAGCAATGATGTCAATATCAAGATAGTATATGAACTCAATGTTCCGGAGCCTCTTGTTCATGTCGATATAATCTAATATAAATGTCTTGAACCGTTTCACCTTCAACGAAATTGTCTTATGATTGAACTCAAGCGGTTTCCCTTCAGCTCCATTAAAGTGCTCTTCTTTTGGATGCATGACAATCACATTTTCGTTTTCATTCCAAACTTGTTCATATCGACCGGGAGGTGCGTCGGTAAGCAAAACAATATAACCAGTCATTGTCCTCGTCGGCGAAGAGAAAGGATGCACCGCTCCACAAGGGTACTCTCAGCAGCCTCTTTTCCAAACGAAATGAGAAAGATTGCATGCGTATCAGTATAATGGTTGTATTGTAGTTGCGCACCCCCACTACTAGCATTTACGCTTACTTTGTGGCTGTCTGGGCTCGCAGTAGAGGAGATGGAAGAAAATTCGTTTGTGTACCAATCTACTGTTCTTCGGATACCCTCATCAAATGACACAGTTGGCCTGTATCCAAGCAATTCAAAAGCCTTGCTCACATCGGCACAGGTGTATGGCACATCTCCAGGTTGATCCGGCAATACTTTGACGATAGCCTTCTTTCCAACATGCTTCTGAACAATACGTAAAAAATCATTCAACGAGGTGCAATTCCCCTTTCCCAGGTTGATGATTTCATATTTGTAAGGACGATCTATCGCCCTTACTACACCATCAACTATGTCGTCAATATATGTGTAGTCACGATAGCTTGATCCATCTCCGAACTGCTGCAACTCCAACCCACGTGAGATACGATCAATAAAGTTGAAAGGGGCCATGTCAGGACGACCTCGTGGCCCGTACACCGTGAAGAAGCGGAGACCAGTAACATTCAATTGGTAGAGGTGATGGTAGGTGTAGGCAAGAAGCTCACAGGCCTTCTTAGATGCAGCATAAGGCGAGACGGGGCTATCGACACTATCTTTCTCAGAGAACAAGATGCTCTTGGATCCACCGTACACACTGCTTGAGGACGCAAACACAAAGTTCTTCACGCCAAACTTGTGTGACAACTCCATCAAGTGTGTGGTACCACGAATGTTCGAGTGAATGTACACATAGGGATTCTCAATTGATGGCCTCACACCTGCTCTTGCGGCCATATGGCAGACCCATTGTGGGCGTTCCTTCTCAAACAATCCCAACATAAAGCCCTCATCACAGATATCACCACGATAAATAACAAGACGGTCTTGATCTGGATACATCTCTCGAAGAATACGCAAGTTGTCCTCCTTAATACGGACATCATAGTAATCATTCATTTCATCAACAATTACGACGTCATCGCCACGTGCTAGGAGTGCACTCGCTACACTAGAGCCGATGAATCCTGCACCTCCCGTAACAAGAACCTTTTTGTATCCCGAGTTGGGGGCTATTATTTCATTTGGTTTGTCGTGACCATATGTTTGGAGACGCTCTTGGAAGAGACTGTTTTCTTCTTCAAACCAGTTGTTCATTCCTTCCGTTGTAATGAGTTGTTCCTTTTCATTTTGAGGTAGAATGAAGTATCTTTCATAACTATCATCTCTAGCTTGCATTTCGTGTCTCTCCGTCGTGTCTCCCCCCATGCAAGCGAATTCTATCATTGGTAGCAGAGAGATTGACGTGGCAATCAAAATCACCTTCAGAGGCCATGAGCGACGTTTTCGGGAGCAATGTGATTTACTTGACTTAGCCATCACTACACATCCCAAGGCGACTACGACCAGCGGTAGCGGGTATTGATATAGATGAAGAAGGGGCATGTTCTGTTAGGCTTGGGCTGCTTCCGATGATGCTTGTCGCTTTGTTAGAACAACGCAACGATCATCATGACGAAACAGAAGAGAGATGAACTCACACTCTAAAACATATCATTGTCACATCCCATTTCCAATTTTGTCATTTGGGTAGTGTGTGTTATAAATTGGTCATTAAACGAACAGTTTGGGGAGAAAGACGCTCTATCGGGGACATGCGTCATGCATCGGCCAAACTCAACGCACATAGAACTGCGTCCCAAGCCCCCAGCCCAAGCCGACACAAACGACGACCAAGGCTTGAGCTCTCACCAGTATAATCATGACAACCCAGCAACCGAATCATCCACCACTGATGGGGAGACTGTACTGCAGCCGCAAGAGCAGCATTCTTGTGATTCCTAGCTTGGCTCTGTTCCTCGCCTTGCGCTTGCTGCTTTGTGGCCATTGGCTATCCATCACATCTTCCGGTGTAGGATTATTATCAAAGGTATCCCACCCTATCAACAATCAGAATCAGCAATACCACACTGTGTTGTATTACCAGGATTCTGCACACATAGGAGCATTGACAAGCAGCAACGCCGCGGTTGAGGTTCCATCGGCCTTTACCATCCGACCACACCTCACATTTGCATGGTACCGTGGTGGATCAATACTGGAAACCTTTCACTCATTCGTTCCACTTCCAAACAACGTGGGATACCAGGTAGTATACAAAGTAAATACAAAAGACAATACATTGCCCTCTGGAAGGGCGCAAAGTATTGAAACGATGCAGCTATCACCCACATTTGAACGTAATGAAGCAACTCGACAGATATTGGGTGCAAGTAGCTTCGTGAATAGTGGTGGGAATGTACAACGACAAAGTGGTCTGAGTGACCCGCGTGCATTCTTTTGGAACAATAGTGCATATGCATTGACGTGGAGGATTAATAGAAGAGATCATGATAATTTTCTTTATAACCTTGGTACCGGTGAAGAGTTTCTATTGAACGATTGTATTCGTGGCTAGTGAGTAAAGTCTCGGTTTTTGTTGTCATGGTATATTGTTTAATGGATGATGATTTTCCCACCAAAGCTCTTTTTACATTACATATCAACATGTCTACTGTTCGTCGACCTTTCGACACCTTTTGCTATGGAAATGAAATATAACAGTCGCGGCAAAAATTGGGTTCCGCTAGTTTATCGTGATCAGCTTTATGTTGTCCACCGCTTATCTCCACATCTAATGTATTTCAAGTACGATGCACACAACGGATGTCGGAAACCCATCGATGATAAGGAGAACGAAGAAACAAGCATAGATGAATGGCGAGGTGGGTCCAACTTCGTACCTCTCGGTCCAACCTCAATGATAGCGCTAGGTCATCGAACCATAGATGGCAACACGCACATACCTTTCATGATACACGTGGACATGACAGAAACAAACGAAATCCAAGCAACAAGCGCACGTAAGCGACAATTGTTACCGACCCAGGTGGAGGAGAAAAGTTGGTCGGGAATACTAGATCCAACTTCGCTGTGGTGGGACGACGATGGAAAGTTATGGATGGGTACCACTCGTACTTCTGGTAGTTGGAAGAAGTGTTATTTCAAAGATAAAGACGAGTGTGTGTTTAATATGACGATATATGAGGTGGAGTTGAAGTACGATACTGATAAAGCAAACTATACTTTGACATCGTGACGGGTATTAGAGGAAAGATGTGAGAGGGCTGGGGTTTGAAATATAACTGGATGGAACAACGCACACTCAACAAAATATATAGGCTCAGTGTTGCCTACACTTAAATATTACGAGTTGTTGAGCACTTACTTGCCCAAATAAGAGGACTGAAACGATCAAATTATCCATAAGAAATCAGTTTGATGCGTGCGAGGGGTGCATTATACGGGCCCGTGAGAATATGTATCGGTGTGCTATTGGTTGTTTTACACTACAATACTTTTATTTGCTGATGGGGTAGTAAAAGTAGGTTGAAACTCATACTCTTATTATGAGTCTATGAGTTCGAAAGTGTGTTGCTCCCGTTCTCTTTTCCCTTTCCTCTTTCCTCCCTTTCCAGTCCAGGAGACACCTCCACCACAAAGTTTCCGCTTTTTCTATTACCAACCATATTATTTGTACAATACCAAAGAAGTAAAAAAAGAATGAAAAAATTCGAACGACTGCGTCACATACGCTACTTCAGTCACTCCCTCCGCACCCTCCCCCAACAATATTCGTCCGCTGATACGAATCGTTTAAGTCTTGTTCATTTTTGTGTCCAATCGTTGGATATTTTGGGGTGTTTGCCTCACGATGATGACGGTGCTTTGGTGTGTGGGAAAGTGGAGGAGGATGTGTATGTGAATAGGGGGGAAATTATTAATTGGATTTATGGCTTGATGACTGTTCCAACGACGACGACGAGTGCTGCTGCTGCTGGATGTTGTGTAGGTGGTGCTGGCTTCAAGGGGGGTAATTATCTTGGACCAACCATAAACCATCATCCCTACGATCACTCACACATTGCCATGACGTACGTGGCACTCTGCACACTCATGGCACTTGGGGATGATCTCTCACGTATTGACAAACATGCCATATTGTTCACATTACAAGGATTGCAAAAAGATGATGGAAGTTTTGTCGCCGTTTCATCGGCCAATACTGAAAAAACGGATGTTGCCAATGAGGTGGCAGAGACGGAGGATGATTGTGACTTGCGATTCATGTATGCTGCCATTGCAGTTTGGTATATTCTCACATCCTCATCTTCCGACGACAAAAACAACACCATCAAAGATAAGAAGAATGACTACATCAACGTTCAATCCGCGACAAAGTACATCTTATCCTGTAAATCCTACGAGGGGTCCTTTGGATTGACCCCTGGGCGTGAAGGACACGGTGGATCGACTTTCTGTGGTGTGGCATCTTTATACCTATTGGGAGTGTTGGAGGATGTTTTGTCAACGAAAGAGAAGGATGACTTGATTTATTGGTGTGTTATGCGACAGCAATCTTTGATGAAGAATGTAGCCGATACGAATAATAATGGTAGTAATGGATTTGTCATGGAGGGAGAGGAACAACCGGCAGGGATGGTAGGCCGACCAAATAAAAAAGAAGACACGTGTTACAGTTATTGGATTGGTGGGACGCTGCATTTATTATCATCATCACACTTAATTGATGGATGGGCATTACGAGAATATGTCTTGACATGCCAAAGTCCCTATGGGGGATTCGGGAAGGTAGTGGGGGCCATGCCCGATTTGCTTCATTCGTTTTATTCGATGGCGTGGTTGACGTTGAGTAGGGATCATGGATGCTGTGATGATATTGAGGGAGGAAGTGGTGGTAGTGATAATGATGACACAGTGTATGAGAGTGAAACAAGACTTCAAGTTCGAGAATCGATCGGCAGGCTTTCAAGGTTAGATTGTGCTCTGGGAATGTGTGCCAAACGCACGAGGTGAATGGTTTCTAGGCAGGTTTGATTTGGAGTGCAGTATTTTGCAGTATCGCTGTAAAAATATTAAAGACACTACTATTATGTTTTCGACACCGTTGTGAGCAATTCTATATAATATAAATATCTATCTATTTTAGTTTCTACACCCTAGATTCCCGAAGGAGTCGTAGTGTAAGGGTTACTTAAACCAGGGGGGTTCCTGTTTGGGCCCCGGGGTGAGGGATGGGGACGTGTGGCATTGCTGGGTTTGCGCCGGAGGTGAAAGGCAAATGCCTTGGTGCAAGCAAGTCCGAATTGCTGGAGGAAGAAGGTGGAGGGAGTGGGAGCTGTAGTAGGAGTGCCCATAGAACTTCTCGAAGGGCTGTCTCTCCTTCCACATAAGCAGCGTCTACACACGGTACAATACGTACCGAACTTCAACAACAACTTTATTGTTGCGAATTATTTTTTTGGGGAAAATAATCTCCTCTTTCGATTTGATATGGTTGACCATTGATTAGAAGACGGTTGTGATCCTTTCGAGTGGCCTGCTACGTCTAATATCTATTATATAACCATTCTGAGCGAGGATGATCTTTCAGTTTAGCGTTTCATCCCTAAAACAGCCGTAGTAGGGGTGGACGGAGTTGGGAGATTTTATGCCGCTAATGGCGACGATAATAGCATAGTGACGGAAGCGTAGGCGGACAATAGCCGCCTCATCCATATAAACGATGGTATGGGCGACCAGTGGAACTTAGCAGCGTTGACATATTCATTGTTTGTGGGTGACTGTGATGGGTGATGGCCATAGTACCTGAGACTGTCATGGTGCGGGTGAAAGCGATCCAGAAGTGGTGGATTTTTGATAGCGGTACTCGTTAGCGAGTGTGTATTGACGGAATTAAGAATAGCCCCTTTATCCACGTGCGGGCAAAAACACGATTCTAAATTGTGAGAGGCTCCTGCCGTCTCGTTTTACTTTTATCTGTTCTTTCTCCTTGAACTTCACCAGATTTGTATCCTCCTTACCACATCATCATTTCTTAAAAAGATGATTCCTTAATCACACTCCTGTGATCTCACGATTCCCCAACAGAATCATACAAAGAATTACTTCTGTTCCACCTTAACTATAGCTGAAATAGAGAACCGCCTACAATGCTACAGCCACAATTCCGGGAGTATGGTATGTTGTGATACCGATGCTGTATGTATGTGGAATTGTGCGGAAGTCCGCAGGGTTTGCTTTTGTATGTGTCAGGTCAGTTCCGGTTTTCCGAGCCTGATATATCATTTCCCGAGCGAGTCCCAAGGATATTTGCAGAATATTTGCCTGTCAATCACATTTAAATAAAATAAGTGCCCCATCACAAAAAAAAATAATCATGTTGCGATCCCAGTTTTTAGATTTTGCCTTGTAGATAGAACAACAACACCCAAGACGCAACTCTTTAGCAGCCCGAGGCATCTCTTCTTCTTACATAATCACCTTTGGTAGCAATAGTACGCCATGAAAGGTGGTTGGAAGTGGCAACAAAATCGAATAAGATTCATCGGCGATATTCGCTGAATAGTGAGAGATGTCATTACAATCATAACCTTTGCCTACCTCGCAATGTGGCTGTGGCAATGGAATAAAGAATACATCAACAATGTACGGAATAATATGACGATGGGTTATGGACTCCTCTGCCTTGTTTGGTCGCCTCGACTTTCTCCGAAAGTGTATTCTGCAGCGTATTCGTTATTGGGCTGTACGGCTGGATGATCAAGTGGATGTGGTCGAGCGTCAATCGAGATTATCTACGTGTACGTACGTATTTCGACATACAAAATTTTCTGGCTTAAAGGCCTAAAGACAAAGAGAGAGGCGCTAGCTATCTGCTATCTATGATTCTTTTCATCTATGCAAAATTTCAGCCGATCCGTGAATGAAAGATCCCATTCATCGCTGTATGTAATTACGTATTTTTTCTCTTTTCAGCAAAAATTTGTTGTTAAGATTCGGTTTGGCGATAATAATCAATGGCGAGCAATGGCTCGTCATCTTGCAGACTGTCGTGAATAAACTGAGCTCATCGGGATTGCACAGTACTGAATGACATCCAGGACTTCGTACTAATTCAAATTTTCATTCTAAAGTCCTGTGGAAAAAATCTTCAACGAAGTGTTTACGAAGCGTGTCTGAATTAAACCCGCACACACGGCGAAATAGATCAGCCTGCAAAAAAACAGAAGATCGTCTAGGGAGGAGAGCGGGCTAGCTATCCAACGCAACATGTCTACATGTCGAATATCATCAAAAATTCATATCATAAATAGTTCTGTTGGTCCATATAGCCAAATTAACGAATAAGAGAACCGCCGCTACTACTCAACCAAATAAAATCATCGACGATGTTGTTTCGCTCCTACTGCACCGCTGCCATCGCAGCAATGGTCGCCACCTCCCAGTTGGCCTCCACTGCCGCTCAATCATCCTCCTCCGTCCGAGGCGCCGCAGCCAACAACAGCAGCAAAGATCACAGCCGCCATCGCGTCCTTCAAGAAGAGGAGTTTACATTCCTCATTGCCGATATTCAGTACGAAGACGGCGTGGCTGCCGCTAGCCGTAAACTTCAGGGCAATAGCCAGGGGAACGGGAATGGGAATGGCCTCGGCAATAACCCCAACAAGCCCGAGCGCACCATCAACGTTGAAGATGCCAATGGCATGATCTACGAGATCGAAGAGGGCTCTGGCAGCGTCGAAGGCATCCAATCTGGTGCTAAAGTCACTCTACCTCCTCAGGCTTCTTTGACCGCTCAAAACAAGATCACCCTCAACGGCGGCTCTCTGAAAAAAAAGGCCAAGAAGGCCAACAACAAGCGTGATCTCCAAGAAGACGACTCATCGACCGAGTTTCGACGTCATCTGGCCACCACCGGAACTAAAACTGTCGTTGCCGTCAGGGTCATTGCTGCTGGTAATGTTGCATATGGCTATTCCGAAGCTGTTTTGAGTAATGAAGTGTTCGGAACGAGTGGTGATGCCTTCAATCTCAAGAAGGGCTATGCACAATGCTCCCGCGGTCAGTTGACCATTAATCCAGGAGGATCTGCCAAAGGCATCGTCAACGGAGTCACCACAATTACTGTTACCACCGCTGTGACACAAGGAGACGCGGCCGTGAGGAATGCTGTGACCGCCGCTATTAACACTAAGTTTGGTGTGAGCAGCCCTACAGTAATTGCCAATCAGTGAGTCTGTCGTATCCATTTTATGTTGACTCACCCCTATTTTCCTTTCAACTCGGAGTTCATATTGTCCTAACTTTCACTTTCATTATTCTCTCATTCATTGCTTCCATCCCCATCTCCTTCAACAGTTGGATGTATTGTCTCCCCCCCGGCACGATGACTGGCATTGCTTACGCATACGTCAACTCCTGGATGAGTGTGTATTCAAATCAATGGTGTAACTACCCATCTGCCCAGATGCATGAGCTGGGCCACAATTTTGGCTATGCCCACTCCAACGAAGGAACTACAA
>JALLBJ010000379.1:0-25066 GCA_036940105.1 Skeletonema potamos
TCGCCGAGCCACCACGAAAAGAGCCCTTTTTGGACGAAAAATGTTTGACATACTTCTTTATCATCACGTTTGGGATCATATAAGTATCTAAGTAACAACACAAATAACTATTGCTATTAGTAAGTACTAATTTGTGTATTTTTCTACAAAGGATCTAGTAATAATTAAGCCATTTTAAGCCTATACAAATCAAGATTCAAAGAGGTAGGGAAGTCCACTGCAGACTGCAGCCACGCAGCTGCCACCAGCTGGCCGGCTCTGGGACTCCCAACTCTGGAATTGGCGGGATTCGTGCGTCAAGGTGGAAGCAAATCTTGCTTTTTGTGGCTCGAGATCACGATGACACTCTGTTTCCTTCATGCGAATCGTCGCGTACTAACCTACTCACAAAGGAAGAAGCATGAAGTTTAATATCGCTGCTGCTTTTTTTTCAGCTGCAGCACTTGCTGCCGCTCCAGCGAATGCATTCGCTCGGCCGTTTGGTGTTTTCTCCACAAGAGGTGGACTGAAAATGAGCTCAACAACAACTGATGAAGTAGTAGTAGTGACCGTCCCAACAACTCCCATCGAAGGGATGCGTCCAGGAACTTCGGGTTTGCGCAAGAAGGTCGAAGTGTGGCAAGAGAAACACTACGTGGCGAATTTCATTCAAAGTCTGATCGACACAGCAGTAGACTCAAATGGCGGAAAGATGCTGGAAACAATCGTCGTGGCAGGAGATGGACGTTACTATAATGACGAAGCTATTAAGATCATTTCTGGCATCTGTGCTGCGAATGGCATTGCAAACATTTGGATCCCCCAGGGAGGTATCATGTCTACGCCTGCTGTCAGTGCTGTCATCCGAAGGCGTACAGAATCGGGTGGTGGCGAAGATGGTCAAGGAATAGCACAGGGTGGTATTGTATTGACTGCAAGTCACAATCCTGGTGGTCCTGGCGAAGACTTTGGAATCAAGTACAACGAAGGCCTGGGTCAACCTGCGAACGAGGAGTTTACCGAAAATCTCTACAAAAAGACACTCGAAATATCATCATACAAAACCATTGCTGATTCACCTGACATTGATCTTGCTGCACCTGTAGGTACCAAATATCAACTCACATCTACTTCAGCCGTGACCATTATTGACCCATTCCAAAACTATCTCGATGCTCTAAAATCATGTTTTGACTTTGATCAACTACGCGCATTTGGATCGTCTGGCTTTTCAATCCTCTTCGATGGCATGCACGGTGCTGGAGGACTGTTCGCCAAGCGCGTATTGGTGGACGAGCTTGGTTTGCCTGAATCGTCTTTGATGCGATGCAATCCTCTTCCAGACTTTGGAAAGTGTCACCCTGATCCCAACTTGACATATGCATCTGAACTGGTGAAGAAAATGGGTCTGAAGAGTGATGGAAGTGCTGACTCATCGATCGATGCATCAACCCTCCCAATGCTTGGAGCAGCCAACGACGGTGACGGCGACCGTAATCTAATTGCTGGAGCTCAATTTTTCGTGACTCCTTCAGATTCCATGGCTTTAATTTGCGACAACTACGAGGCCATTCCACAATTTTCATCACGCGGTGGTCTCAATGGAGTAGCTAGGTCAATGCCGTCGTCTGCAGCTTTGGATGTTGTTGCCGAAGCACGCAACATTCCATGCTTTGTGACACCAACTGGTTGGAAATTCTTTGGTAATTTGATGAGCTCTAAAGAAAGTTTTGGTGGTAAGGACTACAACCCATTTTTGTGTGGCGAAGAATCGTTTGGAACTGGATCTGATCATGTTAGAGAGAAGGATGGCTTATGGGCAGTTTTGGCTTGGATGAGTATACTTGCGAAGGCCAACGAGGGGATCAGTGACGGCGAATCATTGGTTGGGGTAAAGGAAATTGTCACAAAGCATTGGGCCAAGTATGGAAGGCATTTTTACTGCCGATATGACTATGAAGGGGTTGACTCTGATGCTGCTAATCGAGTGATGGACATTATTAGAGATAACTTGGTGAATGGTGATGCATCATCGGTGGTGTCTGGAGATTCGGGCATTAAATTCGTCGATGCTGTCGAATTCAGCTACACTGACCCTGTCGATGGTTCTCAAACGTCAAAGCAAGGTCTCACTCTAAACTTTCAGTTGGGCGCGTCCGGAGATCCTGCTCGTGTAGTATTCAGGCTGAGTGGAACCGGCTCTGCTGGAGCGACAATCCGTATGTACTTGGAGCAATTTGAGAAAGACACATCAAAGCATGGAATGTCTGCTCCTGTGGCATTGAAGGACCTAGCTGACGAAGCATTGAGATTGGTACAAATGAAGAAGACAACGGGAAGAGATGCTCCAACTGTGATTACTTAAACTAAGAAATCGAAAGTATGTAGGTTATATTACGTTCACTGGGCATGGATACGTCATGTCTTTCCAACCATTTGTAGCCAAATACCTCTCAACGCCATCAACATGTGCCATCCCCATAACCGCGACAGTGGTTTCAACACTTCCATTCTTTACATTCATCCCAAGCTCGTCCAATCCACGTGCCATGTACACATCTCGTTCGGCAACCATTGCTTCATAAATCTCAGGTGCAGTGTCCTTTAACGCACCCATGATCTTCTTCACATTGTCCTTTGCTTTCATAGTTTCTACAAAACTGTTGAATGTTGCATCATCGACGCCCATTGTAACCGAATCGGACGACGGTTGCTTCATTTGATCTTTCATCTGTTGCGGAAGAAGCCCCTCCATGCTCTTTTCAACCTCGGAATCTGATGACAACAATTTGCGCAAGTCGGTTTTGGCCAATGCCTGTGTGAGACGCTTCAAAGTTACTTCCACATCACGATCTCCCAATACGATAGTTGAGCCTATTGCCAGTCCTTCCCTTACACTCATCACGAACTCATCTCCAGCTTTGAAGCCCTCGCTTTCTAATTTTCCGTACATTCCCTTGACTGCATTACCTACATATTTGGACCCCACGTTGACTAATGGATTGGATATTTGCATATTGCGTTTAGGAGTATCATTAGAAGGAGTCGATATGACTGAGCTTGTTGGTGTCGGAGCAATAGTCTCTGTGTCTACCGTAGTAGCTGAAACACTAGATGAGGCTTCCGAAGTGGATAAAGCATTTGTATTACTGACGCTGCTGCTGCCGATACCAGCACGAGAAACTCGTTTTGCATCCAACTCTACAAATACCACATTGGGCTTGATTTCTCTCACCATTTTCCCTGCCAACTCTGCCGATGACGATGAGATGTGCGCTGTGCCAAGGATGTGAATGGTGCGATCATTTTTGACCCACGTTGATACTGCTGGGTCACACAGAGTGTTTGAAAGGACGGGTGATTGTGCTGTTGTCGCTGGTGCTGTGCTGCTCGTTATGGCACTATATGCAGGCGATGATTCACAAACTGTTGAGGCGGCGATTGCTATCTTTGCTGCAGATTTGAACAATTCACGCCGAGTGAGTCTATTGTCGACATCTATCTGAAACGCAGAGGCAAACCGGAGGGAGGCTAGTAGCGGCAGTAGAAAGAGAAAGGATTGCATCACGTGAAATTTTTTTGGACAATTGTAGGCAGGGGTGTAAGGTGATAAATCGCCTTCTCCTTGTCAGTCTGATGTCAAAGATGTTTATGAATATTCCAATAAGGGGAGGAAAGCAAGAAGACTGCAATTATAGTATCTACAAACTCATCATATTATATAGTAGTGAATGATACGAGGCGCGAGTTGACGAGGAAAAAGAGGCGTGATGATACGTGAGGAGTGAGGCTGCAAACAGGGGAAAAGGGAAAAGAGGGCTCACTGACACCGCCGACAACCGCCCAACGATAGAGCAATGCAAAAAATAATGAAAAAAAACGGCGAGAGGAGGCAAAGGTTCACTACGGTGGCGGCTGCCGCGTTGGTTTGGCTGCTGTCGCCGCCGATGTCGATGATATTGTTCGTGGTTGCATATGATGCCGAAAGCCCCGTTTTGTGTGATGCCGAGCTGAACTTATTCTGCCCACCATCAACAAGCTGCTGTCCAACAATGAAGTCCAAATTGGAGCCAAACGTTATTGTGGGATATTCCTGCTTGATGAGCTGGTCTACTAGTTTCCCGCAGGGACCATGCTGCCTTCATTATGAAGATGACGATTACGTAACAGCGAGCACAGCATCGTGGAGAGGAGGGACTGGCTGCGCGGCTGGATACGAATGCTCATATTCATCTGATTTTATTGGTTCTGGACGACGTGCTAACATCAAACAGAATTTTGATGCACCAATTTGCATCATGAATTCTACTGCGCACCCAATCGACAATGAGGGAAATCCAATCAAGAACAAATATGAGACTATGCCGCGCTATCGTGCTTGTGAGTCTTTTGCAAGAAATGGTCTTGATGTGTACGGCCTCCCAATTCCGGTGGCGGCTGTGGCGTACACAAATTCACTATCATCGACTGCTCAAGATGATTCAAAACAAGACTTTATCGGTCAATTAGCTTACTATTCAAACATGGGTCACATCACGGCGGATGATCGAATGGACACAGATATCACGACGGCTGTTATTGCAGTGCATGGAAGTGGGAGAGACGCAGGCACATATCTCTGTGCACTCACAGCCATTTTGACTGATGTAGCAACGGATCAATATAAAGGCAATGTTCTCGTGGTTGCTCCTTGGTTCATGGCACCAGAAGATATTGGCCCGCCAACTTCCCCCCTTCCCTATGTTCAGTGGGATGATACGTACCCCATTCCTCACACATTTCGGTATGGTGCTGATTCTATTCCAGATGTCAAACACAACATTTCAATAAGCTCCTTCGGTGCGATGGATGTCTTGTTAGAACGTCTTTGCAACCGAGAACAATTTCCCAATCTGAGTAGAATACGGGTGGTTGGACACTCAGCTGGAGCTCAATTTGTCCAGCGTTGGGCACTTTCTTCTAACAGCTGGTGCTTTGGGGGTGGACAATTCGTTCATCGACGGGCACCAAAAAATAATGACTTGCCTAATATACGCGTGGTTGTGGCCAATCCAAGATCATTTGCTTACCTTGACAACAGGAGATACTTTGCTGCAGCTTCTTTCGATGTTGATGATGAAATTAGTCCTGCTGAGAATAAGGGTACGCTCACTCCATTTGACAAATATCAGTTACGACCCCCAACAGTAGCTGAGAGAGATGACTGCATTGAGTTCAATAGATACGAATGGGGACTTGACGAAAACAATAAAATCCCGGCTCCGTACATCATCAATAATGTCCACAAGCTAATCGATCACGGCGACAACTCGGAACTATTTTGTAGATATGCCTCTCGCGATATTGTTTACTTATCAGGTCAGCGAGATGTGGAGAAACTTGGAAGTCAAATATGCCATGGTAAAGAAGATGGGTATCAAGGTCCATCACGGAGAGAAAGGAGCGAAAGATTCTTTGCATCGCTTCAAGTTAGGGGGAGAGAGTTAGATTTCTGTGGTAGGGTTGGAGGAGGAGCTACGCAAGTTCATGCTCGAATTGTTGTTGAAAATGTTGGTCATGATCATGGACTCATTTTTCAAAGTCCAGAAGGCATCCGGGCCATATTTGGATAGGATGAACGAAAGTTTCCCTACAGCAAAAACACTTCTCTCCTGTTAGATTGGCGAATTATCTTTCTGTCAACAACGGCAATGACTTTGCTCGAGAGCTTTGGACACAATTTCTTGCAAATTCTTTCCACTTCACTGGTGTATGTTCTTTCTGATGTGAGTAGCTCAATCGGAATGCACTCTCCCACGAGATCATTAGCGACATCAATGTTCTTCACGCCGATAGTTCGTACTGTAATACACTCGAGGTCGCCTGGCAAGTTCTCATCGACGTCGGCAACGTAGCTCAACGATCCTACAACATCATCAGGGTGAAGATGGTGGATGTAGTTCACTGAAACGATCTCCTCTGATAGCATTTCGTGGAAATCGCGATTCGCTGCGCTCACAACTAGACCCAACACTAATCCTGCTGGGCAATATATCTCTGTGTGTTTATCGAACTTGCGAGTATTATAATGACGTTCATGCGTTAATCTGGCCAAAGAAGCCAATTGTTGAGATTGAGAGAAGGTGATGGATCGACATAAAGTATGCAGAATCAAATTCCCCGGCCTCAACGGTGTAAGAGAATGACTTTCCATTCCGCTAACTACATGGGACTTGGACAGCAGGTGATCGCGAAAAAGTTGTTGTGAGTCTTCTGCAGCATCGGCCGAGATTGTCACATTCGATTCAGGAATGGGGAACTCAAAGAGCAACCGCTGATGTATTGTGAGATATATAAATAATATTAAACATGAAACCCCTTCTGATAACAATTCGAGAATAACCCCAACATCTCAGCACTCACCTTATCAGCCGACATGCATAATCTTCCACGCTGATTGATGAGTTTGCAGTTGAAATTGATGATTGAGTGATTTCCATCGCTTGTATTTCTTACCCGGGTCACCTGGAACGTCTTCTTCACTGTGTCCCCAGAGAACACAGGCCAGTGATAAATGCACCGTCCGAACCCTACTTGCACTTTAGCCGAATCCTCATGGCTCATAGCTGATGTCAAAAATAGCACTAGCTCAAATGGCATCACTCGATCTTGCAACCCAAGAGCACGTGCAAATGGCGTAGATGTGTGTATTCTATCTTGAGAGTAGAACGAAGCCTGCCAAAACTCAGATAGAGCATCAGTAAGTGTTAGTTCATAAGGAACTTTAATTTCTGTTCCAGGTCTTGAAGTGCGTAGGTTGATAGAGTAGTCGAGAATCTCTCCTTTGATAAACTTATCACCCACCGCCGTAGCGTTCTCAGCAGCTGACTCGAGTTGTGTCACCGCCGGAACAGATGCCGTCTTGCGTCCAGAGTTGTACAGGCCGGCAGCCGAGAAGGTTCTTTTCGTAGACGATCTTAAACATCTGATAAGAGGGAATACGCGAAGTGCCACGGACATGCTGATAAGGAAGTTATTGCATCACCTTCAAGCCTTTATTGATGTCGGAAGAACTAAAGCGGTAGCGGTATGTTGTTAGTTATGTTTTTGTTGTTGCGTTGGGCTTCGGGCGGAGAGCGGAGAGGCGTGGAATAAAGTGCGTGCTAGATAGGTGGATTAACAGATCTAAGAAACATAACCATGGAATTTTCATCTCACTAGGAATTTTTGTCGGAGTGCGTGCGTCGTTGGATGGACGTTGCATTCCGATACTCCGATTGCGAAGGCTCTAGCATGGTGCGTGTGAATTGAAATGAGCTGTGCCTCTCGTTCGTGTTTTGTCGTTGCTTGGTCAACAGACCTCCATGCTCATTGATTAGGTGCTGTTGTTTACAACCACAACCACCATGGATGAATGCACAGTTGTCCTCCCTGTTGCTGTTACTGCCGAGATCCCCACTGACGCAAGGGGCGAGAATGCTTTGGCCGTTGTCCTCCCTGTTGCTGCTGCCAATATTGCAACTGCACTCGTGGTATCTGCAGCTGCAGCTGCTGCCTCCACAACCGTGGCTAACACACCACAAGTGCCCAAGGATGCAGGAGGCGAGGACTTTGTCGATGCCAAGCTCTTCGAGGCAGTGCACAGCAACCACAACCACCAGCACACACTGGGAATACTTGAATCTGTTATGGCCACCACGAAAATCAGTTTAGAGAGGAGTAAATGCATCGATTCACTTGATCAGTTGATCACAAAACTATCTACTTTGAGCGACAAATCATCTGGGATTTCACCTGGATTTGATTGCATTGACAATACACTGCCATGGAAGCAGATTGGAGTCTTTCCCCAGTACGAAACAATTGACGCAGTCAACGCAACGAGCGGTATGATTCCATTGCCCAGTGCAGAATCTGCGATTGAACTTTTTGAGTTAGTCAAAATTGCATGGCAGAACAGATTGGAATATGAAACCTGCAACACTAAAGAAGAACGGGATAGCTACTGCTGTTGCATTGGTCATTGGAGACCAAATCAAAATATTCTCAAACAGATATGTAATCAGGTCCTTGAGCAGATAATGACCAGGGAAGCAAGTGCATGTCTTCGCATGCAATCAGCCATTACTCTACGTTGGAACGAGGCTTACTCTCCTGACACATGCCCTCACCCTGATACGATGGAATGCCTCTATATCGACTCTACTATCCGGCGGCTAACTAATGAGACATACCTCAGCGCATACATCCAGGCAGCTTTAGCGGCGACCTCGACAAGTGAGTGCAATTATGATATTCAATCGTGTCTATTTCAGTTTCAGTTTCCCGCTGCCTTTCTAACGTTTTGTTTCGTATTATAGTTCATGTCAGCATTTGCTACCTTTTCTACATTGACCCTCCGACCAAATACATTCTTCTTGACCTTTTACCATATGTCGCAGCGAGAGGAGTCGAAGTAAGAGTACTTTTTGAATTAGCAATCCTCGAAAGTCAATGCCTTCAAATGCCTCTCGATTCATCCAGCATCGCAAATGAGGCCCCTCTTAATTTGCCAGAAGGCAGTCCACCCTATGTGTGTGGAGCCAAAAAGTTTTGCTCAGCTACCGAACTCGTACGAGAGTTCTTCAATCTAACCTCAGGATTAAATGTAGAAGCGCGATACTGGTTTGCCAGAGACAAAGGTTGCGGTAAGTAAAAAGAGAACACCTGCCACACATCATCTTCACAAATCTGAATCAGTTAACTCAAACACTTATTTCCATCGATTCTATAGGCTACCGCGTGAAGAATCATGGAAAATGTCACATATTCGACGGGAATGATAAGAATGGAAAGGTTATTGCTGGCGGAAGCAATGTTTCTCCAAGGCCAGGCTCTTTGGATACAGATTTTGTCATCCAGGGAGAGATTGCTGGGATGTACTTATCTCAATTTGATAACATGTGGACGGCAATGACACCAAATGTTGGAGACCTTGCTGGATCCATTTTAGTGGATGAGGAGAAGAAGGAGTGCGAGGATGAGTTGTTGATTGCTTGTGGCAAGGGCAAGTTGGAGTCAGTCACGGAGAGTGACATCATTACTGGTCACAAGTCAAAGATTCTCTTTCTGCCGTCCACACCTTCTTCGTCTGGAGAAGATGTGATTCTACGTTGTATACTGGGGGTCATACACAATGCATCCGAATCAATTTACATGTGTATGGGACACTTCAATGTGCCTGAAGTTGTGGCCCACGCATTCAGAGCAGCCATCGACCGTGGTGTCAAAGTCTACGTCATTTCGAACTCATTCCATTCTTGTGATCTGAGAACTGGACAAATGGATCTCATGCGGTCTTTGAAAATGATGCTCACTGTTGCACCGGAAGTGCACCTGTTCGTTGCAGCAGTCAAAGACGGAAAAGTACCTCCCTTTCTGCACTCAAAGTATTTAGTTGTAGACTCAAAGTGGGCATGCAGCGGTAGCTGGAATATGTGGATGAGGGCCGCTTTTTACGAAATGGAGGCTGAGATTTTTGTGCAGTCAGAATCCTTTGCCGCTGATTTGGAGGAGAAGTTCATGAGAGAAAGTGAAAATTACTGCATCCCTGTCAAGACAGCAGATGAATGCAACCAGTTTTTGCCCAATGGGTGTGCGATTTGCGAAGGCTTCGGCCCCTTTTTTGACGTTTAGGCGATTATTAGTTGCTAGCAAATCAAGTTTGTTTCGTTTGTAAAATAAAAATTGTCGCTCGAAAACGAGAGATCTCTCTTGTGAAAACTTGATAAATATCTAGTTATGAATTACATCTAATGAATGAAGTACCATGCGCTGGCCGAGCGCTCTCGACTGTCAACCAATTCATTCCAAGCCACCATTCTCAGATCTCGACGCATAGTCATAATCCACATAATCCTTCCTTTCACAGGCCCGATACTCATCTACCAAACATTGAACCGTTTCCCTTGCTGAGTCAAACTCATCCAAATTATCCTTGAACATTGGCTCCCTTCGATAGTTATCCAAAAATGCATTCCTCCTTCGAATTTTGTCGTACTGACTCAACAATCGATCAAATAATTCTGCCATACTTGTATGATTTGCAAGCATGAATCCACTAACTTTATTCGTTGATGCAAGGAATGGTGATTTTCGCGCCAATGCCACCTGGATAGAGGCTGGTCCCCACGGTATGAATCGAATCGATTGACGTTCTCGCATCCGTTGCAACGCCGTGTGAATTTGTGTAGGTTCGACATCATTACCCTGGATGATGTTGAGAATGGAAATGTAACATGATGTTGGACTGCGCGTGTCGGCTGAGACCATGATGTTGTCGGGCTGAGTAAGACGGCGCATGACGTCAAGTACAGTTGTTTTTCGGACGGATGCCGAGTGTCCTCCTCTACCAGTACCAGTATTTGTATTGTTGGACGATGCTGCTGCTGCTGCTGCTTCTTGCGACATCGGCGATGCGTCACCACTCCCACTGGTAGGTATGGGGTTTTGATAATAGTCCGCAATTGTCAAAGGCGTATATCCCGTCATCAAAAAGTGACATCTCGGAGTAGGGATCAAACTGGCCAACAATCCAATGAGATCGTTATTCATGTACCCCGGATACCTCAACGTAGTCGTCGATGCTGCCATAATCGTTGCTACTAAACTATTCAATTGATCCACCGTCGGATTTTCAATCTTGAGCCTATCCACTGCTATCCTATTCAATGCCGTGTTGTCCAACACCACCACAGCATCCGCATTCAACGTAAGTCTCTTCAATGTCAAGACGGAATTATACGGCTGCACTACCACATCACTCTGATTCTGAGACCAATTTGGAAACACAGAGTAAGTCTGCACCAACTTTTTCGGAAAATGATCGTTCAGCGCTTCCAGTAAATAACTCCCCATGCCGGATCCTGTCCCCCCCGCAATGGAATGACACATAACAAACCCCTCCAATGAATCGGAATTGTCACTCTCTCGATCAATCATATCTAATACCTTCTCGTGGTGTTGCTCTCCCTGCCGGAAGCCAGATGCCCAATTGTTACCAGCGCCTCCACCATCGCGGGCTATGAATACATTTTCCTCATTGAAGAGATTGCGGTAGGGTCCCTGGTGTATGAGCTTGTTGACCACTCGAGGCTCTAAATCTACGAGGAGGGCGCGGGGGATGTAGTGTCCAGCGTCAGATTGGTAGAAGAAGACGTCCTTGCGATCGTCAATGAAATTTTGATTGTTTGCATGACTGCTATTCGTATTCTGAGGACCGCTGTGCAGATTGTTGTTGCTATTATTGGTACTGTCGGGCTCAGCGGTATGTGTTGCGTGATCATCCCTCGGCAGTCCATCCGGTTGGATGCCGTGTTCTACGCACAGCTGCTTCCAGAATTCGCCACCTATTTGGTTGCCGCATTGGCCTACTTGCAGGGTGATTATTTCGCGAGGCATTGCTGCTTAATTAGATCCAGCATACACAGAAAACATGGCCTCTCATTGACATGATAGATTGCCGTCATTGTGGTTGGGTGGAGAGTTTTGTTGTGCGATTTTATTACGGGGTAGTTACGTGTCATAATTGACTCGACTCACAGTCCTACCAACCATGACGGTACCTAGTAGTACCATGATGTGTGCCGCCTCCTACCGCAGCCCAAGCCGATAGCCGATAGACACCACCGAACCCACTAATAACTAAGAAGAAGAATGATGTCGACGGGAGCCTCCCTCGCTATGAGATGCATGGCGCGTGTCTCGGCGAAGACCACAACAACCAGCAGCATTGCGACAAGATCTCTCTCATCCATCGCCACCGCTTGCAACACATCAAATAATAATAATAATAATAATGCATTGTCACGGCGAGGAGGACTTCTTGAGTCATCTTCATCGCTATCCTCGAGCATGGTTTTGCTCTCTCTATCATCGCGATCGTCGCCATCGATATTATACAGCAATATCCGCACCCACTCAACAGCAGCAGCGACATCACCAAAATCAAAAATACAACTCGGCGAACCCATCACCTTCCTAACCCTAAGCAACCTCGCCGATAACCCCGGAGCTATCAAACGCAAACGCCGTGTAGGCCGAGGGATAGGTTCCTCCAAGGGTAAAACATGCGGACGTGGTCATAAGGGTCAGAAATCACGTGCCGGGAAGGGTGTCCACCCCACATTTGAGGGAGGACAAACCAAATTCTACAAACGATTGCCCAAGATGGGACGAATGAAAAATTCCAAATTTAAGTTGGAATTGATTCCGTTGAATGTGGGTAAGGTTCAAGATTATGTGACCATGGGACGATTGGTGCCAGAGAGGAGTGACGGAGTATTGACCATGAGAGACTTTGTCAAGGCGGGGATGTTCCCCGCGAGTTCGATTAAGAGTGGTGTGAAGTTACTTGCTGACGGAAAGGAATTTCTAAAAGATAAATTGTTGATTGAGGTGCCTTGGGCTAGTTCATCGGCAATCCAGGCAATTGAGGCTAAGGGTGGGTATGTGACTACAGTTCATTACAATAGGTTGGCATTGCGTGCACATTTGAAACCGCACAAGTTCCCCATGAAGCCAGAGGGTATGAAAGCAGGAGCAGTGGACGAAGAAGCTGCTGCAACGGAGCATGATAAGCACTTGTTACCCAAGAGGGCACGTCCACCTCCCAAGTATATGCAGTATTATACCGATTACGAAAAGAGGGGATACTTGAACCCACGTGTTCAGCTGGAACGAAAGCAGAGAGGGTTGAAGGACATCCTATAAGACAGTAGATAACATTATCATAGCTGTTCAGACATTATTATTATGAATCGATTTTAAATATCATCTATGCAATGAAGAAATCATTTAGCGTACGCTTCTGCTTCTTTTTTGCCCTCTCATCTGCAGACGCAGTTTCTTCCTTACAGAGTTCTCTGACAGTTGGTGCATTGAGACAAGAGTCTACGTGAGAATTGAGTTCTTGATTTTGGTCTGATTGAAATATCCTAGTGCACATTGGACAACTGATTTGTCCGAGATTAAGGGAAGGAGCGTCCTTTGCTTCTTCGTTTGTGGAGTTGGCTACTACGTCGCGCTTCGGGCTTGCGTAAGGATTAATGATCGGCGACTGCGAAGTCTTTCGACGGTATCTATCCAAAGAGAATTGGGTTTCTTTGTGGAGCTGAAAATTAGAGCACCTGACGCCGAGCAACCGTACCGAAAAGCAGCCCTTGGCCAACTTCTTATCTCGAACTCGCTTTGCTTCTTTCATCAAATTGACTGCAACATCTACCAACTCCTGTGCAGATGAAGATTGAGTGTTGTTCTGATCAAAGACAAATGCCACGTTTCGTGTCACAGCTCGCGTCAGTATATCAAACGAAGCTAGCTTCACCTTCAGTGTTACTGTATTGGGCATCAAGTTTCTTTCCCTCAAATCTTGTACCAGACATAAAGTTATCGTCTCAAGTTTGTTACATAAATCAGACCAATTACTTGTTGGTGCAAAGGTGCGCTCATGACTGATCCCTTTCCTATGTATTGCTTCATCATCATCATCCTCTGCAGAATCCTCGCGGTGCTTGTTGCAATCAGAAAAACCTATTGACGCCCTCAAGAGAAAATCGGCAGTGGCACGCTTGAATAAAAATTGTACCTCGGCACGATGATCATAAAGGTCTTGAACATGTTCAATGCCACAAACTCCATACAAAGTCTTTTCCATTACTCTTCCTATGCCATGTATCTTTCTGATTGGAAGTGGCTGAATAAAATCTAGTATTTGCTGTTCCGCAGATCCTACAAAGTGTTGCCCATTAGGTTTGTTGATATCACTTGCAATCTTCGCAAGAAGAAAATTACTGGCAATTCCAGCACTGCAGGAGAGTCCTGTGACATCTTTTACTCTTTGTCGAATGGAGGTGAGCAGATTTTGAACATCTGCGTGGATGGTAGATACAGAAAAAGCTTCATGCAATGGCAACTGTGGCTTCAAATTGTTTGTGCTGATAGTATTGAGGTGTTTCGTTATGGCTTCATGAATCATTGATTCATCGTTCATTTTCACTTCTAGATAAGGCATAATGTCCATATAAGCTTCATCCAGCGAGTACATTTTCAGCTTTGGATCGTACTCCTCTAAAATTGCTTTGACTTCAGCAGACTTCCTTTTGTACAAATTGAAATCACTCTTTACAAATGTCAAACAGTCCTTGCCTCCTGATAGTTCCTTTACGAGAGTACTGCCTAAATAACCAGGCATAGCAGCTCGAACACCATACTTTCTCGCGACATAATTGCTTGTTGAGATCATACTGGAACCACCTACACAGGAAGGGATATCGGCAAGGTGAGGTTGATCCAATATGTGACAGCTAATGAAGAAGCTATCCATGTCGATGACAACACACGTCGATAGCGGCCGTCTTAGAGCTCTATATGTCGCTATCTGAGGATCTATGACGCTTCGTTCCATCTCAATCCTCCACTCTTTATTTGTTGTGTTGTTGTCCTTTTCTGAAAGACGTTGTTTCATCTCCAATATTCGCTTATTGCTATTCTCATCCATTTTTCGTTGTCTCTCCATAAATGAGGAGTTTCCAGACTCTCGAAGTAGGATAGCATTGATTCTTTCACGGTCAATATCTTCCATACCAGCCTTTGCGGATGCAGCAACCATTAGGGCGGAGGCTGTCTTTGTCGCCGTCTCTTTGCCGTTTGTTTCTCCCGCTTCTTGTGCAAAATAGAAATCATTTGAAGAGCAAGAGTAGTCGTCATTGTCAAGATTTGAAGGATATGATGCCACGTTCATTGTTATGAAGAACAAGCTACCATAACACGACTTCCATCAGATTGCAAGAGCGAAAACCTATTTTTATTTTGATTTTTGAAATCACTCCTCCGCTCCAGCCCGAACAGATGGGATTCCACTCAGAGTGGTTCAGAAGTTCCTCCGCCATGATCCGTCACCTCAGAAGCTGCCTTAAGTATACACCAAGAATAACAACAACAAAATGCCCAGAGAGACGAGAATGACGATAGACATGCTGGCTGCAGCAGCAATGGAAGATGAGGAGGCTGCATCTGCACAAGTTGGTGGTCGCCAGTCAATTATGGCTAGCCGCCAAACGCCTTCGTGGCAAGAAACGTTTCGGCAGATTCACGATTTTCACAAGTTAGGCAACGCTAAATCTCTTCCACCAAGACTTGCCAAGTGGATGGATGCTCAGCGAAGACGATACAAATTGTACGGTGTTGGACGGAAGAAATCGGTCGGAATCATTAAATACCGCATTTCACAACTAAATTCCATTGGATTTGATTGGTTTCAGGGCGAAGAAAAAAGGTCCGATCGTGATCCTCGCCCAACAGTTGTTCTTCCACCATCGCAGAGGCCTACTCAGCCTTCATTGACCTCGCAAAGAATCAAAAGTACTCAGCAAGTGGAGGAATATTCACCGGCTCCAATCCATTGCCGCAGCAGCAAAAAGTCATCACCCACAGAAAGCAACATAGAATTACCCATGCACAACATGGACAGGAAACAGCTGCTTAATGCTGGGTTTCCTGAGCAACTCTTCCACATGGTTAACAATGCAGCTGAAAAGTGCCCACACATACTTGATTGGGTACCAGACGGCTCAGCGTTTGAGATTTTTGATACCAAAAGTGTTGGCCATTTCATACGACAGTATTTTCGACACAGCAACCTTTCATCGTTACGCAGAATGCTGCATCTATATCTATTCACTACTTCCAACAATGTCTTTCGTCACCCACATTTCCGTCGTGACAGCAGCCTCGCTGACCTCAAACGAAATGTTGTCACCTCGGAAAAAAAAAGTGACAGCAACTCCAACACAGAAGGAATTGTCAATGACAAGAAAAATAATGGACATGATGTATCCGAAGCAAACAAAATAGAAGAGATACTCTCCCCGCACATTGACAGAAAAGTGCTGCTTAACACTGGTTTCCCTGAGCAGCTTTTTCACATGATCAATGATGGCGCTGCAAAGTTTCCACATATTCTAACTTGGCTTCCCGATGGTTCAGCGTTTGAGATCCGCGATACCAAGAATATCGGCAATTTCATTCGACACTACTTCCGCCACGGCAAACTTTCATCGTTACGCAGAATGCTGCATTTATATCAATTTCATACTGCCAACAATGTCTTTCATCACCCATATTTCCATCGTGACAGAAATCTTGCTGATATTAAAACTTATGTCGTTAAGAAGTGATAAGTTAGGTATCCGCCCCCTACTAGGACAGGTTCTAATTTAAATTTGATCTCAAGTATTGTTTCCTATTACACAACTACTTATTTTGTACACAAACGCTTCCCCTCTAGGCACAAGAATGAAGTGCACGTAGATACACATCATCGCCATCCAATTCCCACCATACTACTGTATTGAACTCAGATTCGAAGAAGGACACATGTTGAAATCATATCAGTTATGGAAGAAAGATAGTTCTTCAAAAACGTCATTCTGGTTTCTGCATCCATCTCCTCTCATTTTCTTAAAACGTTTCCTCTCCCCATCTTCCGTCTCTCCCCTTTCGTCTGCTGTTTCAATACTATTAAATTAAGCCATCTAGAACAACCGATGAAAGGGGGGGGAAGATAGAGAGAGTTAACGTCACCCACCTTTTCTGGTACAACTTGGGGCCTTATATCCACCAGTACTTCCCTGCTGCTGAAGAAGATTCGCAATAGAACTTGGATCTTCTCGAGCTCTCCAACCAGGTCCAAGTTCCTCATCTTTCCTCCTCTCTTCTTCCTCCTTCTGCTTCAGTGCCTTTTGACGAAGATATAGTTGCCGTTGCTTCTTCTTCTTCTCTTCAAGCTCCTGTTGTTTTTGTCGTTGTTGCATGTTGAGTTGGTTTAACTTCTGCCGCTCCTCAAGTGTCATGGTGCTTGGATTGTTTCCTGAATTGACAATAGTCCGTTCTCGAATAGTGCTGCCCTCTTGTACTTGCTTGACCATTTCACGTGCACGATTGGCATTTTCAAGAGCAGCAAGTCGTCGTTCCCGTGCTGTCTGAACATCAGTTGTTGTACCGTGTCCTTTCTTGCCGCCAACTCGATGAGCTCGTTGGGGGAAGCGGATGGAGCGACCTAGAATACGTGTCCAGAAATAATACAAACCTCCGATGGTAAAGACGACGGCCCATAGTTGAGGACCGGCTGGTTGCTTTTTGCGTAGTAGTAGTTGTGGACTCCCCGCTGTTGCTGTCCCTGCTCCCGCTGCACCAGCTGCTCTAGCGTTGGGTTCTACAAAGGTTTGTATCGTGTTTTCTCCTTCCAATTTTGACGCTTCCATTGTTTAGATAATCTTTGGTAATAGATTCTGAATTCGCTCTACAATCACATGAATACGGCAGCAATGAGTTTGTCTCTCTTTTTGTGTCGTTCGCATTCAAGTTTCAAGGAGGTTGAGTCACGAATCATAAAGGGGACAACGCCACCATATTGTCATTTTATGATCCATCATTTTACAATATTTGCTGCCGACCCTCCGCCCTCCGCCGGCACAGGGCACTCCGGCACCCGGCACTCCCTGCATGCAAAAATTTGAGTCTTCTTCGAGCTTCTCCGCTCCGCCAATTATCGTACCAACGCATCGATTTTGACCACCTCCATCAAAAAATAATAATGGTCTTGTTTCTATCACTTCTAGCCAGCGGAGTTGAATCACCACGTACCATCCAAGACTACACAAGCAGCAACACCTCTTCACAATAAACTCCAAGAGACAATTGAACAAACCAAATACCTCACCATATTTACCATACTTTCCCATCCAAGACCTACAGCGCAAATCATGAACTCCACCAAGTCAGGGGTACGCCTCGCAATGCAACGATTCTCTTCATTATCGCTTGCACCAGCCTCCACATTGGCAAGCTCATCTCTTCTGCACAGGCAAGCGACACTGCAGGCTACACAGCCAACCCTACAACAACTGCGGTGTTACTACCCAACGCATAGCACGCCACCATTGCCTCGTGCCGTGGACTACGTAGGAAACTCTCCCTCTCACGACAGACTACCCTTTCACACTCAAACTGAAACTACTACGCAACAACAACAGCCAGGTTCCATTGCCTTCGGTGAATGTGAAATATCCGCACTCTCTGATTTGTTCTTTCAATTTGCCAAGACTGATAATCTAGTTGACTCAGACGGTCCGTATCTAAACCTCAAACGGATCAAGTTACTTTTAGAAAGTGTTGGCGAACGACCAGATGAATCCACGCTTGAAACATTGTTTGATGAGATTAATGTTTCCAGAGATGGAAAGTTACGCTTGCACTGCTTCCTCAACGCGGCGGATAGAATATTGGGACAATCACCGGCACGTATTGTGCTTGTAGTCGGAGGACCGGGTTCAGGAAAGGGCGCATTGTGCGAACGACTTGAAAAAGAATGTGGTATTATCCACCTTTCTTGCGGTGAGATGTTGCGAGAAGAAGTTGAGGCAAATACACCATTGGGACGTGAAGTCAAAGAAATCATGGAGCGTGGCGAACTTGTCTCAAGCGCCACTGTCACAGCACTGATGAGAAGAAGAATGAGAAGTTTCCCAGGAAGAAGGGTATTGTTGGATGGCTTTCCAAGGAGTTTGGAGAATGCTCGTGATTTTGTGGAACTTTGTGGACCTCCGGAATTGGCGCTGCATTTAGATTGTGAGGATACTGTATTGTTAGAAAGGATATTGGCACGAGGCGGTATGACTGCTCGAGAGGCCAAGCTTGCCGAAGAAGAGAGCGACGATGATGCGAAGAAGGCTGTACGCGCAGATGATAATGTCCACACAGCTATTCAACGCTTGAAGAACTATCATAAACACCACCGATCAACAATGGATTGGCTGAAGAAGATCAAAGTCCCAATTGTGGAAATAGATTGTAGCGGAAGTAAAGAAGAAGTTTGGCAACAGCTGATGGCAATCGGAAGGCTCATGAGACCTGCAGTCAAGTTACCACCATCTACTGCTGCCACCACTTCTTCTACTGCAAATGGTACTGCAAATGGTACTGCAAATGGCGACAAGAGTGATGAAAAAGCTGTGCCACCTGAAGATTTGCAATGGATTGCATAGAATAGAGTTCATGTCGAAATTTTTGTGTACAGACAGTATAGATGACATCGAACCACGGAGATATAGACAACTATTTATGTGAAAGTAAACATTATAGAAAGCAGTAATAGAAAAGTGGCAGCACTACTCTCCTGTCGACTTCACGCACAATTTGGGGTAGGTGATCTCGTGCAGAGCGCTATCGATAGCTTGTCACACTACTTCTAGGCGTACTGCTGTACAGCCCTCGATCGCGCCATCACCACCATCACCGATCACCTCACCGCCACGCACCATGTACATACAACATAATCCCGCTCTATGCTGGTTCTGTAGTATGCGAGTAACCATCCATACTATTCTATTACTGACAGCGCGACATTTAGTATATGCAGTTGTGCCATATTATCATCGGAGTCGTATAATGCCAGCCTTTCTCCGATATGTTCGTGGAGACGAAGATATCTCTTCAATCCGGGAAGAGTTGTCGAAATCTCCGATTTCACTTGTTGTGGCTGTAGCTTCGTTTGTACCCAGGTGTAAGTCCCTTCTGGCAGGTATTCAAAAATTAGAAAGTGAATATGATAGCACCTCTTGCTGTGGTCCGTCAGTAGATGCGGCAAAGCCCAACGTCATCGTGATCAAGACTGATTTGTCTGATGAGTTGGAAGAGGTTGCCATCGAGCTTGGTTTAAATGATGTTCCGTCTTTCCAGATATATCGTAATGGATTAGTTATGGTAGCATCCGAGAAAGCTTCTGATGTAACAGTAGATAATATTCGTGATAAGTTGGAGTCAGCTGCGGCTGATAATGCAGCAGGGGCGTGCTGCGCTACTCCATCATCGTGTTGCCCTGATGCATTGGCCCCAACTGACGCTTCTGACATTCTAAAGTTGGTGCAAAAAAGCTATGCAAACACTGTAAAAGGTGAGGAGGGGTGTTGCGTGAGTGTAAAGCCAGAAATGCTAGGTTATACGCAGGAACAACTTATCAAAGCAGGTAAAGACGCTAATCTCGGTCTTGGATGTGGCAACCCAATAAGCTTTGCAAACATACAAAAAGGAGAGACTGTTGTTGATCTTGGTTCTGGGGCTGGAATCGACTGCTTCATTGCTGCTGATTTGGTTGGAGAGGGTGGAAGTGTAATTGGCATTGATATGACGCCCGAAATGATTCACAAAGCGCGTCAGAATGCCAAAACAGGCCCGAAAAATGTACAATTCCGCCTCGGGGAGATTGAGCACCTTCCAGTGGCTGATAATACTGTCGATGTGGTGATTAGCAACTGCGTAATCAACCTTAGTCCAGACAAACCACAGGTTTTTCGGGAAATCTACAGAATATTACAAAAGGGCGGAAGAATTGCCATCACGGACGTCGTAATTCGGCCAAACAAAGCTATTCCACAGCGTCTAAAATCATCGCAGGCGCTTGCTTGCTGAGTGAGCGGGGCTCCGGAAGTGGAGTCCCTTGATAAATTCTTGATTGATGCTGGTTTTAGAGACGTGAAGGTTTTTTTGAAAGAGGAGAGTCGGGCCATCATCAGCCAGTGGCTACCAGGTTCCGGAGCTGAAGACTTCGTAATAAGTGCCGAAATAAGTGCGAGAAAGTAGAGAACAAGTCGCAAATATCATACTGACTCTGAATGACGGTGCAGATGTATTTCGAAGCATCTGCGCTCGACATGGAGAAAAAAGTATGTGTTCGCGCTAAAATACGATCTAAATATTATACTTTCACGTTACAAGACGCCTTCCTTGCTCTATTTGCTACGTGTTACGTGTTTTCGTTTCTTCTTCCTTTGCTGCAAACGCTGATTCAAAGTTTGCTGCTCGTGGGTCAAGATGTGTTTTGAATACGTAAGCTGGTTGTAAAGAGCTGTGCAGCACCCTACCACTGGGCACAACTTTGTTTTCCACCCCAGAGAATCATAACTCGCAATTTTGCGTCTTCCTGTTTCTGCCTTGAATGTTGATCGGAAGCAAGTGCTCCAACTCTGCGGCATATCATGTGGACATTGTTGTAAACCAAAATGGCTGGAGTACAGAGACCGCCACAAGACATCGCTTTCATTCAAAATCTTCGTCCACATCTTGCAGACTGGTGCAAGTATGTCCTTGACATCCAAAAAAGAAAATACCTTTGCCAAAGTATCTTCAGGGGAGTGCATGTATAAAGTATCCACAGCGTCTCGCTGTTCTTGTGTTGTTTGCTGTATTCCAGCATTGTCTTCTAACAGACGAACCTTTTCACGTAATGAATTCACATTCAATTCTAGTCTTTCAAGAGATCTGGTTGCCGCCGCTCGAGATGTAATCACCTTTTCGTGCATCTTTTTATGCATATTGACTGATCGTTTTCCAAAATGAGCTATACACCCAATTACGTCACAACGGAGGAATGTCTTTGATACGTTTTTCTCCGTTTGGTATTTTCGTTTGAAAATGTATGCCCAGTCATAGCGAGAGTCAACCGACAGTATCTTTGCCAGTTCCTTGCGTTGTTCCGAGTTAGTTAGAGCTGTAAATTTGTCAAAACAACCAGAGTTTTTCATGCTAGATATCCCTTTTGCGTGTTCTTCTTCGTAGATGGCGTTTTTGTATTTGCGAAAATAAAGATTTATCCACAGGCGATTATCATTTGATGCCAGGTTCCAACTTTTACACGTCGTAGACGCCCGAGAAAGAGAGCGGTAGCCAAGAAATGTAAAAAAAATATGAAGAACATCACCATTGATACCAGAAAAAGCCGAACAGGATCCTCTATGGTCTTGTGAGCCTTCTTCAAGGAAGTTTTGTGTTTTCATCACGTATGAACTTGAATGGGAAAGAAGTCTGTCAAAAGGATAACAAGGACCAAGTCTATCATGTGCTTCTCGCATTGATAACAGAGTGTGTGATGCATCAAAAGCTTGCATGGATTGATGAGAGTGCACCGAGGTCTCACTTTGTTCATCATCGGTTTCATCCCAACAAAATATTGACAGGATTCCTTCGGCTTGAAGAACGCTTACTACTTGTTCTTGTGTATCGATTGGAGCATCCGAATAAACCCAGCAACTCAGTTTGTCATACGCTGTAGAGATCCTTCGTATCATGAGCTTGTAAGAGCTGTACAACTTGGATATGTTATTGCCTGAGCCTATAGTTAGGCTATGTAGAATATTTTTGCGTCGAACCATGATCTGTGATATTGCTTGTAGAAGCTTCTTTTCTGTTAATTTAGATTTGGGTTGTGTTTCTTGCGACTCCTGTTCACAAGTTTCCCCAGTCTTGTTGATGGAAAGAGTTGTTTTCATGAGACGGATGAGTGCATGTAATAATCGCGAAGGCGAAGCATAAACATCACATTCCGAAACAATTTCAGCATAGAATTGAATATAGATTGCTTCCGACGATGTTTGTGTGTAACTCAATAGATCATGAAGAAGAATTTGATACCCAGAATCGCTTAACTCTATCTCTCTCAAGCAATCCACAGCCATGACAGCCGATAGGCGCATAGATGGTGAACTGGGGTATGTACTGATGCGTTGAAGGAGAGAAAGAACCATTTGTGATATTATGTCTTCTACATCCGCACCATTTGCGTTAGTGATGCATTTTCGAATGTTCATAGTATTCACATCAACTAAGAACTTGTACACATCTCTACGAAGCATAGCTGCTTCAAGAAGCAGCGTAGTCTTCGTGCCCTCCTCCTTTTCTCTGTTGATGCCTAAATTTTCCGCATAATCGGTGGACTTGCTGCTGAAATCGGTTGTTTTGGCATTCAACACATCCTTCACTGATATGTTTACATCTATACTCTTTGGCTTTTTAGAACGGTGGCAGATGTATAAATCAGATGCATCATAGACATTATCATTGAATTCATGGTGTCCGATCTCTTGTGATTCATGCATTGCATCTACCAAATCAGATGATCTAATGGGCAACCTTTTCCTCCGTCTTGTTTCATGAAAGTGCAGTGTCGTTCCTTTCCGCATAGTCGGCTCAGTCACTTTGGTTTGAATTTTCAAATTGTTTGCATCTGTATCATCCAAGATGCGCAGTATAGAAGCAAGCACCTCAGATATATTCTCGCAATCTATCCCATCATCTTCACATTGAGTTTCTGATCGCAATGCTTTGATCAATAACCCAGCCCAATATTTGATTTTGGGCAGACTTGACGAGCTTGGTGATTCTTCATCCATACTTTTGATCAAGCAACCGCCATCTTCGTAGAGAGAAGCTGCATATGTTCGCAAGTGCTCAACAGCAGCAGTAACAACAGCAGCGCTTTGGCTTAGCATGGTGAAATGAATGGATTGCGTGAGCGGCCTTTTATACACAATTCAAAGGTGGAAAGGAGTATTCTTTGTACTATTCCTATCGTACAATCGCTATTTTGCCCGTACGGGGATAAAGGGGCTATTACTAATTCCGTCAATACACACTCGCTAGCGAGTACCGCTATCAAAAATCATTCTTGGATCTCTTGCAAAAAACAAAAACCACGACAATCAAAACAAGCTGCCGCTAACGTGACAACAACAAAGCAAGATCATCATGGGCGGTCCACCTACCTGGCAGCTAGCAACTGCTGTGTACGTTCCACTACTTACAGGCAATCTTTCCGTAATCGGCTCCGGTCTAATCATCTACTCTATGCTTGTTCACGGTCGCAGAACAAAACTTCAAAAACCTCATCACAGAATCCTTCTTGCGATGTCAATATATGACTTATTCTACTCACTTGTCAAGGCTTATACCTTCCTTCTAACCCCAGCTGCAGGCCAACCTGGAGCGATGGGTGTTCCTGGAGCGATGGGTAACATGGCTACTTGCCGCCTACAGGGGTTCTTCATTGAAACTGCACATGCCACGGGCGCATACAATTCATTATTAAGCATTTACTTTTGGCTCTCAATCTGTCGCGGAATTAAGAACGATACATTTACAAAGTACGAACCCATTGCTCATGTACTCATCTTTGTGGTGTTTGTTGGGTTTGCCATCGCTGGTGTAGTGGTCGAGCTGTTCAATCCCGCGTTTGGATTTTGTTTCATCGCCAGCTATCCTCCAGGATGCGAGTCTGGCCCTGGTGCCCCAGTATGTGAACGTTGGCCTCCTCGAACAATGGGGCTAATGTATGAGATCTTTGCTCAAATGTGGGTGCAAGCGTACATTGTGATTGTCGTGGTAACGAACGCAGCGATTTGGTACAAGGTACACAAACAAGAGAAAGCCATACGGAAAATCAATCAAAGAAGTTTGAACAACAATATGGAACGAGGACTGTCTCAAAGAAAGAAAGAAACAAATAGGGAGCGCATGGTTGCTGTACAATCCACTTTGTATGTCGTAGCCTTCATTGCTTGTTGGATTGGACCAACAGCTTTTCACTTGGCAGATTGGATAGCAGGGTTCAAGTCTTTCTGGGCCGTGTTGGTGATTGTTATTTTCACACCTTTGCAGGGCTTTTGGAACGCCTTTGTATATGCGCGCCCAACTTACATTCGATTGAGGCGAAAGAATCCGGATCTTGATCGTCTGCAGACAGTTAAGTTGATCTTTTTTACTCCTGATCCAATGGCAGTGGCAGCAGCATCGATATTTTCTTCTAGATCACCAGTTTCTGCTGCTGCTGTGCCTTCTACCCAACCATCAAACAGACTGGTGGATGATGATTCTTTCGCAGAGGATGGCGAAGCTGAGAAAGATGCTTCTCCTGCACCATTGGCAGCCGAGGAAGAGAATCTTGAGTCTCACATTAAAGACATGCCTCCTGACTGTTCTGGTATCGGAGAAGGAGGAAGATTACATAATGACGAGTATATAGACAACATTTAGCTCGTAGATAAGTATTATTTAATTGGTCCGAAAAGCGAAAAGTTATTCGAGTGCTAAACTCTCTAGAGATGAGAGAGCGAGAGAGAAATGTTTGTACATATATTGTACGCAGCAGCTCAAGCTTCGTTGACAGGTCAATTATGATGTATTGTGCTCTTCAGATTTCAGACGGAACCATATTCGTTTGCTTTCTAAATTCATAGTCATA
>JALLBJ010000380.1:0-25296 GCA_036940105.1 Skeletonema potamos
GATGCCCTTCATCATTGCCTCATAGATAGAGAGACGCCCATATTACTATCCCAAATACGCATTACGGGGGGGAGACGGTGGTAGGCTCAACCGTACCTCGTAGCGACTGCAATTAGACACAACTTCGGCCGTTGTGCATCATCAAACACATTTTTGTGGTTTTTGATCTCTACGCAGGCCCTACGTAGGAATAGTACTAGAGCCTGAGATCCATCCTCTTCAACGATGGTGGATCCGCCGGCACCATCAACGCCGGCCCCTTCCTATTCCCACCCACCCTCCTCTGATTCGGTCTCCGACCTCCGCTCAACACTAGAGTCCTTCCGTGATCTGATGGCACCGGCTCGCGAACAACCCGCGGAGACCAACCAACACGTTGCGGTGGCTTCTGTATCGACTGATGTTATCCGGTCAACACATCATCGCAATGTAAGCGCTGTGGACGCTCCTCCCCAACAACCGAGGAGCACACCCCATGATGTTTTGCAGCATGTTCCCCTACATTCTGCTGCAACATCCCACAGTGACAAAACCATGGCCCGGGCGGCCACCACAACTCCGGACCGTGTCCCTTCGACACAACATCGCTCACAACTTACCTTCACCGATCTTACGAGCGATGATAACACCCAGGTTGTGGACGACTTCTGGTCGAAGATCATGAAAGCTCGACGAGACTACATAATCCACAAATTGTCGGACCTTAGTGCTCGCCTTGAAGCTCGCATTGATGCCCCCAGAAATAAGGCATCGGAAATCTCCAATAAGAGTTCGGTTTTTGACAAACGAAGCGACATTTACTTTTTTGGGGTTCGCTTCAAACATCTTTCACGCATCTGCCTAAAATTGGGGGGTTCGCTTCTTTTGTGATTCTGTTACCCTAAAGGGCCTCGGTTGTGAGTTGTGAGGACGCTACGTTTCTCGAAAATGCTACCACCTCATTTTCAAGAGAGACAGAAGGTGGCAACATTTACACGGCAACACCACTCCTCCTTCTCTACCTCCTCTCAAATGCTGCACGCAGATCTAATAATTATTCGAACAAAATATGAACCGTCCATCATCATAACGAGGAACCGAACAACGCCATCATCATAACGAGGAACCAAACTGGATGAAAGAAATGAAGGCCAATCGAAGCCCCGCACCAGAAGACTCGAGCTTGAGCTCCACAAGGAAGACGAAGTCTGAATTCCCTATTAAGCTCTACGCTATCCTCGAACTCGCGGACTATAATTTCGAGTTTTCCCAAGCAGTCACGTGGTTGCCTCATGGACGAGCGTTCAGGATACTGAATAAGGACAAATTTATGGATGAGGTTGTTCCCGTGTTTTTCAATCAGACTAAGATTCGATCTTTCAATAGGCAGTTGCATCTGTGGGGATTCCGTCGGTGAGTATGCACGACAACAGACGCCGCATCTTTCTGTTTTCGTCTCCTCCTCCTCCTCCTCCTCACACTACACTACTGATTCGACGGTAACAATCACACAGGGCTTGCAAAACTAGCGATCAAGTTTGGTACCACGAAAACTTCCTTCGTGGAGTTCCTGAATCTATGAAGCACATGGTCAGAACAAAGATCAAAGGCGACGCTGTCGGAAGCAGCGATGAAGGTAGAGTTCCAAATTTCGATAATCTACCGCCTCTTCCCAGGTGTTACAAGCAACCTTCAGCTGTGCTCGACGTAATCGAAAATTCCATGTTGAAGTTACAAAGCTCTCTAGGAGCAGTCACGCATCCCGGTTCAACGATGCCTATTCTGCCGCCTCCCAAGCCTGCCAACATCGATTGTGCCACCAATTATCAAATGAGCTTGCCAAGAACTGAGCCTTGCGACTTCGATGCGGACCTAAATCCAGACGAATCATTCCTGTTGCCGGTTGTTTCTCCTCTTACTTCTCGGCCGGTATTACCATGTGAAAGTCAACTGATGTGGAATATTTGCGGCCCTTGCATGCATCAGTTGCCCTTCCAAACCAACAGAGCCGAGTCATTCACGTATATGAATCAAACAAGTGTTCAAGAAACGCATCATCCAATCATCCGCTCTAATATGCGTGATGACAATCTTGATAATCTCATGCCCAATGAGGATTTTGAGCCATTGCCCTTTTGGGATGATGATTTTCTTTGCGATGACTTTGCAAACTTCATTAATGGCGCAATTCAACAGGTTGAAGGATAGTCGCGGATAAAGGAAAGCTGAAAATGAAAGAGTAACACTATTACACTATTCGTCTTGTAACAACTCGTACTTGTACAGCAAAAAATAATTAAGATTAAGATAAGGATGACCAACATGTTCCTATTGTGTGAATTGAGAGTAACCAGAAGAGAGTAACCCATCCTCTCTCTCTCTCCCTCTCCCTCTCTCTCTCTTGATATCTAGTACATCTTACAACACACTGTGTCAGCTACTGGCGGGGAAAAAGTTGAACCAGGAGATTTGCTAACAAACCAAGCACAAAAGTGGAACCACTCCAAAGAACACCCCCAAAATGGTGGTTTGGAGCCTCTAAGTCAACAACAACTATGGCCTAATATGGTAGTAGAGACTATTAGCTTTCGTTAGAGCTGCTGGTCGACCCCATACTTATGTAATATACTCTGGCAGCGGCAGAGTAGGGATGAGATGCATAAGAACGCATTTTTCGTAGCAGAAGTGCTAATTTTGAGACAATATAATATCGTCGATAGGTGCCGTAATATCGATAAAATATAGTTAATTTTGCAAAATAAATAGAACTGTAAAGTTTGGGATGTTATATATTTAGGCCTTTCTATCTATTTCCGTCCATTAATAACATGGCCAAATTTATGAATTATCTCAGTTTGCGTACGTGCACACAAGAAAAGAAAACTGGAACCAGGCAGCGATCGATGTAGGAATTAGTACTAGCTCATTCAACTGGAACAGCTTGGAACCGCGTGGAACCCCACAAAAATGATCACAAAGGGGCGGGGAAGCAGAAAAGAGGAGCTCCTTTCTCCTCTCGGATGACGTCTGAAATAATGCTCTTCCCTCTCTATCATTGTCATGACACCATACCATACATTACGAAGAAGCAAGAAGTAATACTAATTATTAATTAATTAATTAATTAAATTAAGTGAGAGGGCAAAGAAGTCAGCCATCGTCGCTGTCGTTATTAGGTGGTAGCGTTAATTGTTGTTATTGAGTAACCGCGCTGCTCTGCTGCAAATCGCCTCTCTCTCGGGTTTTTCAATCTGCCATCACGAAAAATAATATGTTAGCTTTGCTACCGTTACTAGCCTGGGTTCAATTAGTGGCGACAGCTGATGCTTTCTCGTCAGTGTCACCGCGAAGAGGTAGTGTTTCGACACATTATGACAACGCTGCAGATCGACGAAGCAAAATTCAAAGTCGTCCTCTGTATGCTGCGGTAGAAAGCAGTGGTTCTGTCACAGCTACAAATAGCGAGAATAAATCAAAAACAAGTGACTTCGGCGAATCAACTGCCAAACGACGAAATAAGAAGCGATCGAAGCAACGTAGCAACACCAACAAATCTCCACGACGAAGGTACACACGTACCTCCCGACCCTACGAAAACTACAACACAGAAGAACTCAAACAACTGACCGAATACCATCTATCCAAAAGCATTCCATCCGAAAAGAATAACGATACTCAAGAAACAACGCCGATAGGAGACATGTCCTCCGAACAAATGCAAGAATTTGCCAAGTTAATTTCAAGTTGGTCAAAACTCACTCCCAATAATAGAAGTGAACGTACATTAGCCGCCGAAATGAGTGAACAATGTCTACGTGAATTAATTGAAGAAAAATTAGCAGGCAATAAACGTATAATACAGTTCATGAATGCAGACATGTACCATTCGGTGATTCGGGCTTGGTTAAAGACCAACTCTCATGTGGATTTATTACATTCGACCTCGCTGTTGGATTTAATGGAACGAACTCATAAGGGGGAAGAAAAACTATCTTCCAACTCCATTCGATGCTATGCCACTGTATTGGATGGATGGTGCAAATCTCGATACAATGGGGCGGAACTAAAAGCAGAAGAGTTGTTACATCGGATGAATCAACGATTTCCAGGTGATATTGATGTACGATATTACAATAATGTGATGAATCGGATAGCTGTTAGTGGAAAGAAGGACGCTGGAAAGGAAGCGGAGCGTTTGTTGAATGTGTTAATAGAATCATACAAGGAGGGGAAAGAGAATATGACGCCGGATAGGAGCAGTTTCAATACTGTTATCAAGGCTTATGCACGAGCAGCAACAAATACGAAAGATGGAAAGCATGCAGCGAAGGATGCCAGGCGTATACTATCAATGATGGAAGACCCAACTTCATTTGGGTTGGGGGATATTGCAAAGAAAATTGAACCGGATAAAGTGAGCTGTACGTCTATATTGACGGCCTGGGCGAGTAGTGGAGAAAGAGATGCGGGCGAAAAGGCAGAGCAGTTGTTGCAACGGATGGAGGACATGCATTCTAGGGGTAATCGAGGTATTAAGCCAGATACAGTGACATATAACGCTGTAATCAAAGCGTGGTGAGTATTGCTTTGTTGATTGATTATTCAGCGCTCTTATAACTTACTCACAACCTCCCTCGAAATTCCATCGCATACCAGGGGAAAGTGCGGAAGTCATCAGGCAGGGGAAAAGAGCGAAGCGCTTCTTAGTAGAATGCTCAAACTGTACGAAGCAGGAAATGCCGACGTTCGACCAGACGATGTTACATTCAACACTGCCATTCACAATATTGCCAATAGCAACGAACCGGACTCCCCAAAACGGGCTAATCGTATGCTTGAACAAATGGAAAAATTATACGAAGCAGGAATTATTGCTGCAAAGCCAGATATTATTACCTACAACTCCGTTTTGGACGCCTTTGCCAAGAGTGGTCGACCAGGATCAGCAAAGGATGCAGAGGAAATGCTGGACAATCTAGAAAAATCTTTCGATTCCGGAGTTTGGAACATCGAGCCTGATGTTTACTCCTACAACATAGTTATAAGCGCTTATGGGAAGCGAGGAGAAGCTCACAATGCAGTTGCACTGCTTGATAGAATGATATCTCGTTCCTTTAAAGGGAAAACGGTTATCAAGCCGGACACGACCACCTACAATTCTGTTTTGAATGCTTGGTCACAATCATCCGATAGAAACGCACCAGTGAAGGCACTGGGTCTACTAGAGATCATGTTTCGACTGTACGAAGGTGGTGATAAGACTGCCCAACCGGATGTATTGAGCATTTCAACGGTAATCAATGCATTTTCAAAGAGCAAGTTCCCTGGCAAAGCTCGAGAGGCGCGGAATTTATTGCGTAGAATGAAAAAGCTTTATGATCAAGGCGAAAAGAAGATGCAACCAAACGTTTATGTTTATGCTGCAGTCCTTAATGCTTGTGCATACGCGTTTGGGAGGAACGAAGAGAAGGAAGAAGCTCTCAAGGTCGGTATTGAAACCTACGAAGAGCTGCAAAGCTCTGACATTGAAGCCAATCACGTTGTATATGGGTCCTTTATTAGATTGTGTCGAAAATTGATGCCGAAGGATGATGCTCGCCGAAATCATTTCATAACTCGGGCTTTTCGACAGTGTTGTTCGGATGGAATGGTTGGCGAGTACGTCTTGAAACAACTCCGCGCTGTTCCTGACGTGTATACAGCCTTGCTTCAATCATACATCATCGATAGTGATGTATCAATCGAAGAACTCTCTATTCCAAAAAAATGGTCTCGAAACGTGATTGATCGAAAGCAGAATAAGTTTAGGTGAAAGTTAAAACTTAAGCCCGCGTTTGGCACTTAGCTTTTTATCATCGTCTTCCCTGTGCTGTCGTTTCGATTTTTTTGCCGAGGAGTTTGGGGTTACTACGGCAGCTTGAGTGGGCGTATTAGGAAGCTTCCTTTTGTTCCTATTCTTTGGCTGCCAAGGCACAGACTCCTTTTGCTCTCCACGAGGCTTCCATCCAGCAGCAAGTGCAGCAGCCTCAAGATCTGGATACCAAAAATACTCTGAAATTCGTGGTTCCGGGCAAAATTCCGTTTTCGGTTGCGCAGTGAAAGTGTACTTAGCACGCTTTAGCTCCTGAAAAATGCTGGAGTCCTTCAGCTTCTTCGCAAATTTCGTCTTTGCCAACGCTTCAGTTAACACAGAGATGTGCTTCGTCTTACAAAGCCAGCAAGTGTTATACCCAAATTTCCCTTTCCCAGCCCTAGGCTTTTTACTCTCTACGTATCCTTCCCATTCTATGCCGTTGTTCTCCGCCTTCTGCTTTTCGATAGGCTTGTTTTCACCACAAAATACACAGCAATCGGTTTCTTTCTGGGCTTTTACGTCACGGAAATCTACGCCCTCCTTTAGCTGCTGTTTGTGGATTTTCGACCATTCCTTTTTCCTCTCGTACGCGTCTTGTTCCCAGGTATGAAAGTCATCATCCTCTTCGTCGCTGTATCCGTATTCGTGGTTGAACCTTTGGCGAAAGAAACGGAAGAACTCGTCATGCCAAAAGTTCTCGTAGTCATAGTCTTGCCACGAAGGACCTTCATCGCTTCGTTCTTCGGCATGTTCACTCGCATTTCGATCCTGGTCTTCACTCCTACCTTGAGCTGTGTCGTCTCTTAATCGATAGTAAGCTGCAGATAACTTCTGAAACCCTTCGTTCGTCCCTCCTTTGTCTGGGTGACGCTCGCGGCTCAGACGGAGATATGCGAGCCTGATTCTTCGCTGATGATCTGTTGCTTCATCGTCTTCCGAGGACAAACCAAGCGTGTGTAGATCTTCAGCTCGTGTCATGTTCGTGTCTTTTGGCTGCAGTTAGTAAGCAACTATGAAAAGGATCGTTGACAAGGATCTTATACTCACAAGTTGCGCCGTCTACAATCAAGAGCAAGTCAACGCACGCCGCTTGTTGGGTAATAGTGTGCACGCCGCCAAAAAAAAAGGACAAAAAATTGGCCATCTCACAACATCAATTAAGTGAAAGAGCCACGCAAATAATTAATTGACCTACCATTGCATCTCTAGAGATCTTGACGCGAGCGACCAATGACGGACAATATCAGCCGACCATACAAAAGTGCAGTTCACATAGCCCTCCCTTCGATCCAATATGCTCAGTACCTAAAAGATGTCTTATCAGTAGATGAGGAAGTCAGTAACAGAGTAGTCAAATCATTTTCCATCGTGACATCAAATGAAGTAGATGATGGCGGTAACATTAATAGAGGTCACGCTATCGTTCCAGATGGAGATGATGATGAACAGCGTGTTCTAAGAATGTAAGCGCATGTAGTCGTAATTTTATTTTACTTGATTCGTCCATGATGTGTCTTCCTAATTTCTCTCACAAAATTCATAACACAGAAGCTTCATGGCGACTGATGCGAAAATGCTTCGGGTGTCAATGTCGACGACATATGATATGATTAAAGTTGCTTTGAAATGCTTTCAAGAGTTTGAGGAGTAATCATTGCTTTGACAGCACAAAATGTCTTGATTCGATCTGCCGTCATATAATTTATGAGTTGCAAAATGATCGACAGGTTTGAGAGTATTGTACACAAAATTGGAGATCCCATTATCTAGCTATTTTACGTCCCTATCGATCATGCTCAAGCACAGCCATTCTCTTCTGCCTCGGTATAATTTCTTGAGTGGATCCAAGCATTTGCACCTGAATTCAATTCGTCCACATAAATATGCAACATCAGTTGAGTACGATTAATGGCAATACATCTAAACATATGGAAACTTACCATACTTGATTCCTTTCAAAACTGGGAGCGCCTCGTGATCAGTTCTACCATCCTTCTTCTCTGGATCTTCATCCAATACACTCGGCCACAAAAGTGCATTTCCCTTCTTGGGCTGCACAACAATTCCCTCTTCATCATTCACTAACGGGAAGCTGGTCCCTCCCCCCTCCTCAACATCATTTAGGTAGAGAAATAGAGTTAACATTCGAACCCCGCAAGGGAGACCCTGCTGATATTCAATATAATCATGATGCTGATTGTAGAATTGTCCCGGTTCATACCTGAGCAGTTGCAAATCTTCATGATTGTCCCTATGCGTGCCAGTCACGGTGGCAATCCTCTCAATCACAGGCATAATAACAGGGTTGCTCTCACAAATGTCTTTGTCACACCATGCATTTTCAGATGTTCGCCCGTCATTGACTTCGTCTTCGTGGGTACCGTCGGGTAATTCAATACCTACATCGGCAGATCGTTCATAACCCCTCTTTGCCCCCGCGGCAATCAAGGCATCCGCTTCTTCATCACTAATAAAATTCTCGAAAGAAACAATCCAAGGACCATCGATAGCATCGCCACCAGCAGGAGTTCCATCACGTTTCAACTTAGGACGTGACAACGCCTTGGGATTATACTTGACATACTCACCCTTTCCATCAGCATTATCGACAATATTCTCAAAGAGAGCGTTTAGATCACCCGGTTTAAACACTGGCTCATTCCCAGGCAATATCGGACAGCGCAACCGAACATCCAAAAGATGACACACTTGACATGCGGGTGCGCAATTTTTGTGCATGTACTCCTGGTTTGTCTCGCATTCATCCCCAGTGGCTGCCCAAAAACAACAATCACTCTCCATATTCCTACACTTGTAATTATAATAATTGTGTTCCTCATGCGAAAACATGTCCTTCATGTACTTTGACGTGTTTTTAATGAGTTCAACGGTGGCCTCGTAGTGCTCGTGATCTTTGGATGGCAAGCTCTGTTCTACCCCAAATTGTGTGGTATCTTCGTAACATTTGAGGCAGGACCGGGCACATTCCCTTAGCATGTAATTGGGATTATTACCGCATTCTCCCATGGCTGCCCAATTCTTACAACTCTGATGCTGATCCATGCACGGGTCAATGCCCATTTTCTTCTTTTTCATTGAGGATTTAAATTCATCGCACATGTCACACGCCAAAGGGCAGGCGTACTTCATAAAGCCGGGGTTGTTCTCGCACCTCCCCTTTCTAATTAAAGCAGAGCATCGTTCGGGGAGGAGGTGATCTTTGCACTCGTCGGTTAATTCTGCTTCCCACTCATCCTCCTCATCGTTATCAGCGGCGTCGTCATATTCTTCATGGTCGTCAGAAGACGAGGTGTCGTCCGATGAAACTTCGTCCTCTTCGTCGTTATAGGCACAAACTTTTTCGCCGTCGGCTCCGATAGTGCATTGAATGCCGCCGGGGACACTGCTATCAACGGGGGCTGCAGACAAGCAGCTGCTGGCGTGAATGAAGACGACCAGAGCTACGAATACAACTCGGATCAACGTCATATTTGGTTAAACGTGTTACTATTGAGTAAGTGTAGTATTTACTTGTGAATGGTAATATTCTGAATCTTTTTTACCCACCAACGACCAATGCGCGCCATCATTTTTATTTTATTGTGTATGTGTGAATTATTATTTGATGACCTAAACGACAAAGCTGAGTACCGTTTGACTATTAAGCTGAGAAATTATTGTTTGTACAGGGTTGCACAATACAACCGCTAATATGTAGAGAGAACAAGTAGGGTCAAAGCATCAACGTAGCAAGACACAAGGATTTGATGATAACTTTTGAAACATCTTAGGCGGTGAAGCTGGTGGGGGTTGCAAACAGCTTTAGATAGAAAATCTTGATTGGAGAGAAGAAAACGGATGACAATTGTGCATCGATGAGGAGAAAACCTGATAGAATCGAGCAATGACGAGCAAGTGCCGATTGGCTTAAGAACAAAAAACAACTTTTGGCACATTGGTTAAGTGGACTTTTGTTCTTGAACAACTATCAATTCACTTTCCCTTTTACGCAACCCGTCTAAACCTCCAAATGATATGGCCATGCTTAAAACTAGACGATGATCCCTCCGATTCGTTTGGAAGAAACGTAGACTCACAAACCAAAACATTCTCATCTTCCTTATCCAGATATCTCACCGTTTCGAATACACCACCATTCACTCGTGGTTTCCCCCTCAAGACGGATTTATGCTTTGTCCCGTTATCCTCCCACCATGCTTCGACATTCACCGTATCCTTATCTGGATCAACAATTGTTGTATTTAGCGGATTGTTAATATCACTAGCTACCAATGTTCGATTCCAATTCCCAGCTGGGTTCTGGGCGATGATTTCGAGGCTTTGTCCCTGGTCGAGTTGACGAATTGTTTCACGTTGATATTCGATACCGTTCACAACGACTTTACGAAAGACAAAAGACTGGGAGCAATTTTTGAGATAATCGTCATACTGTGATTTGAAGCTGGGTGTGACGATTGGTGACCACGTCCCGGAGAGGTCGGTGATGGGTGAAGCCATGGCTTGTCTTGTGGATGAAATGGGAATGGTGGTGGTGGTTGACAAGTTGACTGTATCAACATCGTCAACAACAACACCAACAACAGCATTATCCTCCTCCTCTATTATTGTAGTAGTACCATCGATGAAAGATGTAGGCTCCTCTTCTGATTCATCTTCTTCCTGCTCCGTTGGCAACGATCGTCGTTGCCTAATAGTAAACCGAAAGACACGCCGAAATACATTCAAGATACGCTTCCGTTTCGACATTCTGCTTCCAGCGTAGTCGCCGTCGTCGTCATCGTTGGTGGTAAATGATGACGATTTTTGCGCAGAATTAGAATTATCTTCGTTGTCATCTGTCATTTGCAGCTGGACACATTGACGAGAGCGGGCACCAACGTCCGTTAAGAGCCCAAGATCGATTATTTGTTGACGTCGAGGAGGCACATCTTGTGCTCTGCCACACTTCTTGTCATAGTTTCGAGCAATGGCATTATTATTATTAACGACTGTATATCCACCAAAAGAGAGCACTGCTGGTACTGCTGCTAGACAGAGGAGCGTGGTAGCAACTATTGTGATGATGTTGTTTAGTTTCATTGCATTGCTCTCCAAAAACGTGATGTACCTATGAACTGGCTGCATGAGTGGGAACACTTATTTTATTTAACTACACACGACTTTGTGGTGCTGTCTTTTCCTCGCTTCCAGCTCGCTTCCCACGTGACGCATCACGACAAATTTATTTTCTTCTCGCTTCCCCGCCCACCCGTGGTGGTGGTCGTGGTCGTTTTCTGGGGCTTTTTTGTTCATGAAATTGAAAGCAAGCGTTATTTTTACAACCAAGAACAAACAATAGAGTAGTAAAATGGCAGACGAATCACTGCAGCGCCTGAATCGCATCGCAACAGCCAATAAAGGAGGGGGCGGTGCTGTCCCCGCAAGAAGGAATCAATCTCAAATATCGGACGATGGAGATTACGACGTCTCCGAAGAACGTTTTGCCACCGGCCAGGAAGTTCAATTGTCTCCTCGTAATGAGAGTCCACAATCTCAAGAGTTTAATGCCGAAGAGTTGGATATGAACACACCAGATTATTCGGGAGGGCGCGCCAGAAGAATTAATGATAGTGGATATGCTGCCTATACTAGCGGCGGCGGGGGAGACATGGAGGGTGGTGATCTGCCCTACGGATCAGATGTCTCCAGTGCGGAAAAATATGCGGATAGAAATTCGGATCCGGGGGTGCATTGTTCAGAGAGGGAATTGTTGCCCGTTTTGCCGGCGGGTCAATATACGATGGATGGGGGGCTGTATGATGACGGTGCCGGGGTTGGCCGGGGGGGGCAGAATAATGCAGTTGGAGGTGCACCTGGAATGACCACGGGGGGAGGGGCCGGTGCTCCAACTGGAAATGAATCGGTATCGATTGGTACTGCCACACAAACTCATGAAGTTCGTATGCCCATGCTTCTGTCGACATTTAAACCGGCCACGGGATGTACCAACGCATCGGACTTCATCGTGCGATGCTTCGTGGCACGTCTTCGGTCGGGTATTACGGTGGTGAAACATGGAAGGTCACGATGGTGTAAATCTCGATTGAGAATATTACATGTCCACCCTGATGGTCGATCACTCTCATGGAAACCGGCGTTGGGGGAACCCTCGTCGGGAAAACGCCCACCCAAGTTGGATTTAACCACTTGTCGTGAGGTACGACATGCATGGAGTCCAGATCCGGACAATCCAATGTTTACCGGGACGCCTATTCTACGTCAAAAGTGTGAAGCGGCCAATGCACACAAGTCATTTGCATTAATTTTTCCGAAACGGACTGTGGATATTACGGCAGTCACGGCAGATCAATGTAAGGTGTTGATGGAGGGATTTTCGGCTCTGTGTTTTAGATTGCAAGTGGCGCAGAATGTGGCGGGCGGGGATGGAAAGAGCGGTAGTAAGGGGGAAGGAGCGGTGGGGAGTACTAATAATGAGGAGGATAGGGCTACTGCAAGTCTTACGACGAGTAATAAGAGTGATAAGGGGATTAGCCCCAAGTTTGGGAAGAAGCGGGGTTAAACAGGGGGTGCGTAGAAAGTGGTGACGGGGGGGGATTGTGGGTCAAGATGTTGTATATGAGTAATGGATCCATTGTAGGTAGGGGCGGGGGCGAGGTTAGATGAGATAAAAACAATGATTCGATCATGCATGTGACAAAACATGGTAATGTTGTAATGTTGAAAGGAAGGATGATTATTACCAAGATTATTTGGCAACGTGAATTAAGCGAGATGCAAATGTGTCTATTGTAAATTAGGGGAGATACAGAATTACTATTGATTTTCTCAAACTTATTTTAGTTATACTATTAGTACATTGTCATCCATCCTTGAAGGTTTGGATGAACTTGCAACCCTCTAGGTCTCTTCACATGCAAGATGATTGACAAACTCATTTAGCCTACTTGAACATCCATCTCATTGTACACATATTGATCACTATTAATTCAGATCATCGCGACTTAGCAAGAAGATTTGTGTTGCGTGCAACTGCTCCATCGTTCAACATGTAGTGACACGCCCATGACTTGTTTGTTTCATCTCCCAAAATAGGCTTGTAAGAGAAGTCTTCATCCGGAATCATATTGATTTCATGCTCAATGCGTCGGAGCGGTGATTGAAACGTCAAAGGAGATGATTTAGGACTACTGCTTCCAATAGCTCTGGAGATGCTGCTCCTTTGAGGGCGGACTGAAGTCATGTCGATGTTAGGTTTTGCGTAGGTCACGAATGCGTAGATTAGTCGTTCTTCTTCTCGTCTTGTATGTATGTTCCCGAAATTTATGCGCAGAGAGTGATGCAAGAACACCTCTTCTGCTCATGGAGTCTTGCGTCTTGCTTGTTGCTCTTGCTCTTCGTTGGTGACTAATAATGTGGCCCTTTTGTGTGAATACCGTTGCGACATGAAACAAGACCTGATGTGACATCTTGCCTTTGCCAAGGGAGTTTTATGATGTATGGTAAGTTGTCAACTACAGAGAGTAAATCAACAACAGCATAATATTCTTCCTTGCAGTTGCTGTTCATCATCAATCTAGTGGCCTGCAATCTGGCCAAATGTCGTTTGACTGACCGGTAATATCCGTCAACTGACACTCATGTCAAGGCAGAAGTTGATCGTCGAACATTTTATCAACCTTGTGTACTTTGACGGACGCAAGAAAGAGTTCTCTCCATCTCTCAAACTCGCATTTGACGCAATTTACCACAAAGAGTTCTACAACCGCACAAGTAGCAAGAACGTAACTAGCAGAGATAGACTTCTTCAAATTCAAAGGCAGCATCTCGCGACAGGATCCAGAGTATTACTTGTTAGATACGAGCACATCTCGATGAGCCGCATACATTACGAGCTGTGCATTATCCCAACGGCTCACCGTGTTGGTACCGAACTTATGCCAACATTTCGGAAATTAAGGATGGAAAAATCATTCGGCCGATAAAGTCACGCATCAGAGAGTTTGATGCAACTGCCTTGAATATTGTAGAGAACAAATTGAAAACATGCATTCGTGTGTTTGACGGTACGGCTAAGTCCTTCAACGAGATTGAGGAGCCATTCGAAGATCTCTATTCATCGGAATTCATCGAAGATGTCTCTTATGGATCGTCCTTGACGAAGCAGCAGATGAGATCATTTGTAACAGAACTCTTATTTCTTGGAACAGCGGCGCAGCTAGTTTCCTTTGTACCACTTGATGGATCTCGTTTCAAGGCAATGATACATTTTGAGAATGATTTCTCAACTACTTTGGTTGAGCCCACTGGCACCATAAAGGATGGAAAGCTAGCCAGTCTCCAGACATTGCAGCCTGAAATAACTCCTGATCTCTCTTTTAAGGGTGAAGCTAGTTCTGCCAGAGTGGATATGCTAGAGGGGCAGGGGGTAACATAATCGCTGTGAATAGGCAATGTTTTGCAAAGAGTGCTTAATTCACATCGCATCAGAGAGTATCATAACCTGGGGATGAGAATAGAAGTAGGCAATTCAATCTTAAATACTACAAACACAAAGTAGCGTTACTTACTCCAAAAACACCACTTGATATCCCTTTGATACATAATTATTTTTTGCTACAGATTGCGTCTTTATTTTAACAAAAGCATACAAGAGACAGAGACTTTTCTACCATCTTCAAAATACTAACCAATTTATCTGCAAGTTGTGAGCGATTCCCTCCCCCAATACTGAGAGATATTGTCCCCATTCATTCTCAACCATTGTGCGGCTGGCTGGCAACTTTTCCATCTGTATCCACAAAAATTCTCACCCGAGTTTCTACGTAGTCCATCGTCACCATTGAGTCCTCTGGAAGGACATGAACTTCCAATGAGGGATCAACGCCGTTAATTTCCTGCCGGGCTTCTTCTGCGGTCGGTGAAGAAGTGATAGATTAGAAAACAAATCATAGATTAAATGATAAGACTAATCAGAAAGAGAAGCAATACCAAAATAACATCGTAAACACTTTACAACCAAAAAACTCACCTGCGGTCATACCGACGAGATTCTTATCGGGCCATGTCGACGATGTGCTTTCGGACGGATCAGCAAATCTACGTTCTGTTCCTTCGGCGGCAGCGGCAGCATCTTCCGCCATTCTTTCTTCAATCCACTTCTTGATAGTTGAGCTACCTCGTCCATACGGCTCGGGTAGCTGGATGTAGTCTCGAGTTTGCCTCATGGGCGGTTGTCCCCAATGGGGGGGGTAGGGTGATGACGGATTGCTCATTGTTCCGTCGGGGTTGATATTTACTTCGGCTTGGGCAAAAGTAGCGGTGCAAGTGGCAATAATTGTTGCAAGGACGATGGCTGATTTGACGGTTGCGTTGTTAGACAATCTCATTTTGATTTATGCCGTGATTTTTGGAGAGAAGCAAGAGCAGCGGCTTTCATAATGTAAGTAGCTTCACCATGGTTGCATGCACGTTTGCAGTGACACAACGGACACGACGCACGACCGAACTTCCTCTTCCTTTTTTCCGTACGCACGGAGTCTCCAATCCATCGCTTCTTGACTTGCTTGATACTCCATTCTCATTCAAGCCACGAGAAAATCCAACAGTACCAACATCAGAAGTAGTAGCATAGTGTGAATTGATCACAGGACAAAGATGAATACAAAGTTGATCAGTTTAGATACATCTACCAAAAAGGACCAGCTAAGTAGGCATGCTGTTTTTAACATGCGGTCTTTTGCATTGCCGAAAGGATTTCACAATTCACAGCAAGATGGGGTTTAGCCCAAACTATGATCTCCTAAACGCGAAGTCTGTACCCAGGTAAACTGTATCTGCAAACAGTGGTTCGGACTCACACTATGAGTCCTTACTTTGGCGGTTCTTGCGATGAAGAAGACATAGAAACACAAAGAGAAGAAGCGAGAACATCTACATTCTACTATGCATAGCTTCGACAATCCACCGATACAGGTTATCTGTGGTATTTCTCTTCATTCATACTACTCCTTGCCCAATAACTCAGAGCAAACATTGAAATTTAAAGGAGGATTCATTGACAGCAAATCTTTAGGAAAGATCTCACAGCGCTTTAACAACATCTCTCTTGCCACAAGCTTGGACTCTTTGTTGCGATTCTTTGGTTTGGGCATGTAATTCTCATTCATATCATGAGACACGTTAAAGTCGCTACTTTCCATATTTACGCCCAGTGTACACCCCGGATCCCTCTGTGCTTGTGCCAGTATCCAATCGATTGGTAGCCTTATTGTGATGTTTGACTTTATGTATCGATCAGAAGCAAAAAAGCTACGACCTTGATGATTCGTTCTTATCTGAAATGATGTCCAATTCGCCCTCAAAGGATCCACCACATTGTCATCAGTATTCCAGGGCTTTAGTACTGGTTCATGCTTTCTCGTTGATGTACTCTCTCTCATGTCTATAGGCGGAGTAGCTACTTCAGATCGAACTTTAAGTGGGCGATGTACATACTGTTGCATCAAGCGATGCTTCTTGGAATAGATGGTCTCCAAGCTACGTTGGGTATGAAAGTTCGTTCCTATTGCAATACGTACACCACCCCCTTCTTTTCCAAAGAATAGTGATCCGGAAGATCCATGGAATAGGCGTGAGTCGAATGCTATATGCTTATTTTTCTTTGGCATAGATACATATGCCCTCGTTGGATGATAAATTGTATCGTTTGATAATTGTGATATGTCCAATATCAACGTGGGTTCGCCCGAAGACAAATACGTCACTGTGGATAATAACGGAGTAATCAGTGGAACGTCCTGGATTGCATAGTCAGTTGCTTCATCTGAATCATAGTGGAATACCGCCATATCGTAACCGGTTGTAGAGATGAGTATCCGCCATGACACTCCCTTGACGTGCTTCGAAATGTAATGGGGCAACACATGGACCAAATCATACTTGGCAATGTGCAATATTACTTGTTCCATTAAATCCTTTTCAATTATGACTGGATTATCCGATGAATTCATGTTTATTGGCAATTTTTGTAGTGTGTAGTCGTCATAATACCGAAGTGCATCCTCATGTGTAAAATCAATCCAGCGTTCGTCACCACATGCTCCTCCATCTCGAACTAATGTGCATGATGGTTTAACGTATGGTGAGTCATTAATTTGCGTTATTGTTTTCATCGTTATGGAAGATTGAATTTCGGATATGGCAGCTGATAATAGTTGTGATGGAAGGATGTTTTCAATAATGACCAACGGAGTTGTAGCAAAAGCATCAGTAGAGTTGCTTTTACTGCCAGTAGTAGTGAGGTACCAATTTAATGGTGGATGAGGCTCTGTCGGCAACAAGGCTGTTGTGTTGACGAAAGTAGTTGCGGCTTCTTTGAAATAAAGGCGGGCTGCATATGCGATGACGATTATGATCACAGATTGCTTTATCATGTTTGGTGGCGTGGTGGTGCGAGGAGCATGAAGAAGAAGAACAATTGAGATAGAAGAGTGAGAGGGATATGAAGGGTAGATTATTCGTCTGATGCTTCAATCTAACAGCAGACGGCCGGGGATTGTTCATTGTTCAATGTAATCCACACGTGTTTAGGTACAAAGTACCATGAGAATGGAGAACCGCTTTCTGCATAAGAGGAAACTACCTACGTTGCTCTAATCTTCGCCTCTCTGGGTCGCCTTGGCCATCGTCATCTGCTGATTGTATAACATTTGTGCATAGTAGTGCTGATGCATTCAACTACTCCAAACAACAGACGAAGAAATCACCTGTTTTTTCCTCATCGCATTTTGGAGCAAGACGTCTGTGGCTACACTCAACTCCAGCTCCAGTTTTCTGTGTTTTGGTTTTGGATTAGAGTCTGGGTACGAAGTTTGCAATATGTGCTGTTCCTACTTTGGGACCTCTGGCGGTGGCATAGGAGTCATATCACCTAGTCTTGGTTGCGACAGCGACTGTCCAACCTGAAATGGTTACAAGTACAAGTAGCAGAGGTACGGCATTGGCATTTGTTCGTAAATCATCGGCTCTTCAATTTGAGACATACAGTGCTGAAGATATTGATACATCGGTTGAAGATAGATGAGATATTCTTGATCAATATGGAAGAATTGTGAGTGGTAGATACTATGCATGTATTACCTCTTACCTGTAGAAACATAAAAGTAGCCATGGTAACTAAGGAAAATTTGTACAATAATTTTTGGAGAGATTTTGAAGGAGAGATTTTTTTTTCACAAACTCAACCTAAGTCTGTTTGAAATGCTTGAGTGCAGCATGATAATGTTGTCGAGATGGTGGGCATGTCAAGAAGACTTCCCTCAGAAGCAGAGAGGAGAGCGGATAGAGATAATACGCGAGCTATGACAGACCCCGCAGGAGAAGCGGGGAAGTCAGGCGAGGTTCTGCGTACGTGGTGAGGTTTAGGTCGAGAGGTCGGTGACCATGTCGCCTTCAACATCCCGGTGTGTTGAGTGATGACAACAACCAAGCAGCAGCAGTCGAGATAATAGCATCAATTGCATGATAATATCAAAGAAAGAAGGAGAAGAAAGAAGTCTACTCACCACACCGTAGATAATATGAGCTCTCACGTTCTAATACCGTTCCTCTTCCTTCTGTTGCGTGGAGGAACAACTGCATTCCAACCCCAATCACTGTTGCGATCGAAATCAATCATAAATAACAACTTCTTCTTGTCCAAGTTCGCAGCGGAGTCTGCAACGAGCTGGTCAGCCACACGTTCCATAATATCGTCCACCAAACTCTACGCCGAACAATCGTCAATCAACGACAACCGCCCCCAAGTATTCGCCACAGGCTACTCCAACAACCCCGCTTCTCTCACCACAGCCATCGAAGAAGCCACTGCAGCCGCCCTGTCATCTTTGCCCCCAGCATCAGACCTACAATATAAAATTGATCTAGCTATAGTATGCACATCTTCATTGTACGATGAGCCAATGAGCTGTATAGTCCCCAATGTCATAAAAGTTATTGAGGCAAGTTCAGGAGTGTATGGATATTCTGGACTGAATCATTTAGTGGGGTGTACTGCCGGTGGAGTCATTGGCAGTCGTACCACTGCTGCTGATACCTCATCCGAGTCATCGCCCGATAGTAAAAAGAGGGAATGTACACCCTACGAAGCAGAAGCCACACCTGCCGTCTCGGTAACATTAGCATTATTGCCCAATGTAGATATTACAACGTTTCATGTCAATGGGGAGGATGTCCCTGAGTTTGATGGGGGGTTGTTCCAGCGCGGTGGTGATGGAAGCGAGGTTTGGAAGAGGTTGGTCGGTTTGGGTTCCTCCTCAAACGACGATGACGAAGCTAGCAACAGCATCGACGAAGACAATAATGATCCAATCTTCATGATGATACCCTCCCCCGCATTCCAAAACAAACTAGAAGATTTCCTATCTGGATTACAGTATGCCTATCCAAATGGACAAACATTTGGTGGGATTGCATCCACAGTTTCTTCATTGTCGCGAGCTCGCATCTTTTGTTACTCTGATGGTGCTAACAACAGTGGTACTGTGCATGGGAATGGTTGTGTAGGCGTTTCATTTCGGGGGGATATTCAAGTGGATACAATGATTTCACAGGGTGCAAAACCAGTGGGTGGAGTATATCGCGTTGTGGCTACTGGGCGGAATGGTCCTGGTAGTCGCGGTGGTGCATCGAGCACTAGTACCGAGGAAGATGAGGCTGCTCGTAGTACCATAGGCGCCATTATGCTAGACGAAGCGGCCACTGCTGAAGTAGAAATGCTGGAAGGCGAAGAGGAGGAGGAGGAGGAAGTGGGAAAAGAAGACGAAGCGATGGATGAAAAGGAAGCCAAAAAGGCAAGGCTTGCCGCTGAATATGCCAAATCTCGCATTCCCAAACCACCCCTTGCCGAAGCCAACTTTATTATGCGTCGTCTTTCTGATGATGATCAAGCATTCATGCGTCGTGCATTACTCATCGGGCTTGAACGGGGCGGGTCTCTTGTTGGACGTACCCCGAATGAATTGGCAAGATTGGCCAAGGGAGAAGGTCATAGATTCACTGTTCGACAGGTGGCAAGTGCGGGAATGAAAGATGGAAGTGTAACTTTCCCGCTTGGAAGCGTCGATATTGATGTTGGTGCAAGGTGCCGTTTCTTTGTTCGGGATGGCGACTTTGCAAAGAAGGAGGCGAAGGCATTGTGGATGGGTTACAAAAAGAAAGAGTTGGAGAGGTCTTTGTTTGGCGGCAAGGAGAATGGTGACGACGAGCCGTCCTCTCTGAACCCTCCCACAGGGTGTCTCGTCTTACCCACCTTGGATCGTGGTGTGAAATTATACGGTGGCAAGCCAGGATATGAAAGTGGATTAGTATCTGATTTCCTACCGAATGTTCCAAGTATTTCTGGCTTTTTTGCCAATGGTGTGCTCGGAAAGCTGGATGGTACTCTTGCTGGGAATGTCGGCGTCTCGAATGAAAACATGTTACATGGCAGCTCATCACAATACGTTGTGTTCCGAAGCAAAACGAAGCGACCAATTTACTCGCCATATCAAGCTCAGCGTGATGCTATCAAGGCCGCTGCTGCCAAGGCTGAAGCCGATGCTGCAGACAAAGAGCTTGCCGCAGAGGATGAGAAGCGATCAAGAATGTCCAAGTCGAGTTTTGGATCAGAAAGCGCAGCCGCACCTCGTTCTGAAACTGGCGAGCTCATTGTGAAGCGACGTGAAGTGCACTCTGGCCGAGCTCTTTCTGTTTCCACGGTAGAGTGGAGTGTCGCCGAGAAGACTGCGAAGCCTACGTCGGCTTTGGAAGGTTACATGTGGGAAAAGGAGACACAAGTAGATCGCTTGAGAGAGCGCACCCCATTGGCACTACTTATGACTAATTGCAAAGCGGCAATGGCGGACCCCACGAAGCCGAAGCCTAGAGATTGGATCGGTCCAGTAAAGCAAGCCGGTGCAGATGGTAAGTTTGTCATTATTCCTGAGTGCAAGAGGATGGAACCAACAACCGGTAGTTTGAGGAAACGTTACGATCTTTCAAAGCTGGTGAAGCTATTGACTGCAGCTGGAGCAGTAGCTATTTCTGTCAACAGTGACGGAGTATTGTTCGGTGGCTCGATGGAGGATATTACCAAAGCTAGAGAAGCATCCAACTCCGCAGCTGTTGCAAAATCCCTCGATTCCGATGATGGTGTCGTTGCACCGCCAGTCCTTGCATCGGATCTTTTGCTTTACCCCTATCAGCTGTACAAATTGCGAATGGCTGGAGCCGACGCAGTGACTTTGGTCGTGGGCGCACTTGAAAGTAAAGATTTATTGTATCTGACGAAGATTGCAAGCACAATTCAACTGCAAGTTCTTGCAAGTGTTACGTCTGAGGTTCAAATCGAGATGCTTACAAAGTTGGGGCCCGGAAGTATTCATGCACTTGTAGTGTCAAACAGAGAATTAGAAACCTTCGATTTTGATGAGAGTGGAGAGCAAGCATTGTCACTACTCAAGAGTGAAGCCCTTCAGTCTTTCAGAGAAAAGCATGGAAGTGATGTACCATTCCTAGTAGAAGGGCGGGTTGGTATTATCGAACGTGATGGTGACAATGCTGGCTACATCAAAGCATTAAAAGAAGCCGGTGCGTTTGGAGCTATAGTTGGAGGTGGAATCGCTGCAATTAATGACGACATTGTCGCTCAGTCACTAACTAGCTGGGCTATGTAGCTATTAGTTAATACAAATACAATGGGATTAAACTTCCAGACTGATGATATGATACCTTGGCGTATGGTACGTGTCTTGATGTATGTGAAGTACATACTTAGGGACTCGTGTGTAAGTACATTACATACGCAGTTGAAGCGTAACCCGTTTCGTCGTCCCAATAGCTATAAGACAAAACGAGTACCGTACAGCACAAACCATCTTGTTCTTCTTCGAACAAGTTCAATGGGGCTTGTCTGCATCTCCTATAAGTACGTATTCAGTGAAAGAAACTTGGTTCCCTATTCACAGGTACGTTATGTCAAGAATGCTCAGCAACCGAATCAAGAGCAAGCAAACACTCTAACCTACTCTAACACCCCCCTCTCGTCCAAGGGTCTTCATCGGAGGATAACACAACATAAATTTTCCTGAATGAGAGTGGAACGATAAAATAAGCAAACTTTAAGGCACATAGATTATTGTCATAACCGCAAGAGCTTGAACGAGCACGAACCTACCCGCTGAGAGACATTGAGTTTCAGATATCGCCCGCCGAGTGAAGTTATGTCAGGGAAGAAACAAAGTCGCACAAACCCGCTACAGGCAATGTGGAGGACGCCGAAGACTCCTGCCTCCGAAGTGGATGAGCCATTGATCTATGCAACGACTTGTTGGAAAGGGTGGACGCCTCGTGGGCGGAAAGGGCTAATGCAGCCGCTGCTGGGGGGGGAATGAAGACCTCCAGGCGTTCTCGATGCGGTCAACATCGACCACCAAAGGGAAGACACCAGCCTGAAGAGGCTGGGAAAGAGTCGATTAAAGATGCGTTTGAGAGGAAGCTGGAAGCGGTAGCCATTACAAAGAGGCGTGTTAAAGGTCGTCGTGAAGAACTCGTGGTAGATTTCCAAGAGAGAAGGTGCCGCCGTCAGTCTGAACAACTGGTTGTTGAGTTTCCGTCTGCGAATGCTAGGGCTTATAGAGCTCATCGATCTTTTGATTCATCTATTCCACCGTTGGCAAAAGAATCAAGGAAAACTCGCCTAACGAATGACATCAGTGAACGGACCGTAGACACGGAAGTCTCGTTTGAAGAGGTGACTGAGGACCGCAACAATAGATTTAAAGAGACGACGAAAAATAAGACGAAGAAGCAACAGGTACTCGGTGACTTTACAGATAAATTTGATTGGAGCGAATCATCTATAGTGTGGGGTGACGAAGAGTGTAGCAGTGATGAAGAGTCATCCTCTGCAAGAGATCCGAACGGTGTGAACTTTGCCAGAAGCACCAAGTTCCGTAGAAGCTCGGATCAAAGGAGATCTATTCTCTCCTCTCGCAGCGGTAGTAGAAGATCTAGAGAGCCTAGCTGCTCTCGGAGTTTAATGTCAGCTGACCTTAGCTTTAGATCAGTGGAATCTAGTGGATCTAACAACCCGCTGTGGCAGTCATTCTCGACGCTGAATGTTTCCTTCAAGAAGCTAGAGCCATAGAATTAAAGTAAGAATATATTTAGCTGTACCGCAGAGCATAGTGATCCTCTTTTGATGCTTATGATACTCTTAAACAAAGACGAATCACTCTGAAAGTTAAGCTCGCTTCGTTTCCGTTCGGTGATGCAACAACTGTATCAAACAACAAATTGTCAACAGCACGAACAAAGAACGCCATATATTTACCGGCACGATACAAGACGACCACCACAAGTAAAGACCTACAACATTACCTTATCGTACTAATGGATGAAAGTCTCTCTTTCAGCACATTAAGTATTTTTTAGGCACTACTACAGCGCCACTAAGCTTCGAGAAGTGGGAGAAGTGAGGTAGCGTTTTATGGGACAGCACGTCTGTTTGTTGCTTTCTATCTCTCTTTCATTCAAGTAGATAAGAACCTCCCCAGCTTCNAGTCTCTCTTTCAGCACATTAAGTATTTTTTAGGCACATCCTACTAGAGAAGGGAGCTAACAGCACGTCTGTCTGTCACAGCGTGGCATACACGCATGCAGAGCCCGCCCGCCCGCAGTACGGAGATTTTTGTGTCTTGCATCTTTCTACTTTGCTTTCTATCTCTCTTTCATTCAAGTAGATAAGAACCTCCCCAGCTTCTACGATATGACGAATCACATGGATCACAGACGCTACCTAGACTTCCTCTTCTTTGCAGATGCAATAGTATCACTTGCATTCGGCGTTATAGCTATCTTGACGCCGCACGGCATCATACGAAGTTTGGGAGGTGGCGAATACAATCATAGTGCACATGAAGTTTTTAGGTAAAGATCTTGTTGTGTTCATTGTGGTATCTCTTTCAGCACTGATTGCTTACTCGCTCACTCTTTGTCGTCAAATAATAATGAAAATAATTAAAAAAGATTATATGGGTGTCTGCGTGTGGCAGTCGGCTGGATTACATTTAACGTGCGGTCAGTAGACGACGGACGATTTCGACGCTCAGTTTGCGAAGCTCTCTTCTTTTGCTATCTGCTGCAGGCTATGGCAGTTTTACGAGCACAATTTACTGACAAGGCTAATCCGATAAACTGGATAGCGATAATTATATTGACTATAATGGGGGGTGCTTATGGGCGATTTCGATTTGGTGCGGGAGGGAATATGATTAAAGTTTATGAATTGCCCCAGAATAACAAGGTGATGAGGTGACAAGAAACAATCTACCGTGAATTAATCATGTGAAAGAAAAGAGTGCATCCTCGCTCTAGTCGTCACTTTAAGTTGAATGCCAACAAGCAGCGGGTCAATTCAACAAGGGACAATTATTAATCATTAACTCCCCCAACTCATTAAATAGGATTGTAAATAATTATCATGTTCAGTCCTTCTTCTTTCTCAGCTTCTTCTCCTCTTTAGACTTCTTCTTCTTTTGTTCCTCCTGTTGCGCCTTTATTTTCATAGACTTTACATCCACAAGCAAATTATTCGCTTCTCTCAACATGGCAAACAGCATGACAAAACAAACACACAATATCGGAGCACAAAGCATGATCCCCATGAAGATGCCACTCCTATCAAAGTAGTTTTGGGTTGCGAATTCTTTCCAACGAGAGTTTCCCATGATATTCAACCGTTCTGCCAAGCGGACAATGATCGCTAGAAAAATCATGAATCCCATTCGGGTATATATACCACCTTTTTTGGTAAGAGCGATTGCTGCGATGATGACTACTGCGTGGAATGCAAGGAGGCATTGGATGAATGGTTCGCTCCAGGTGATTGCGGCTTTGAACGCCTGTATTTGTTCCACGGGTGTTTGTGGTCCGACCTGAGCACAATTGATTATTGAGGTGTGTTAAAACAAATTTAAGAAGTATATATGAGACAAAACAACATTAAATGAAGAGACACGTGCTCACAACAAATGCATGCTTCAAAAATCAGCCATGATTATCTCACCTGATAACTCATAATATCCGACATGACGCTATCCGCCATACCCATCAACGGCGAACCATATTCTCCCATATCTTCCAAGTCAATATCCTCATCGCCATCGAAATCTGCAGCAGCAGAATTTGTTGTTTGAATATTGGACGACGCTTCACCCATCTGCGTTGCCGCTCCCGAGAGGATTTGGTACCCTTCCTCGAGGACCTGGACCACCTTTTCCATGTCGTCGGAAAGAGTCTTGAAGAAGGTTGCCATGGTTGAATCTTCGGTGTTTTAGCTGTGTGTCCATTTATCCAAGCTTCGGAGAAGTGAGGGCTGTAATGTCTTTGAGTTGTAGGTAAGA
>JALLBJ010000381.1:0-24864 GCA_036940105.1 Skeletonema potamos
CCTCTTACCTACAACTCAAAGACATTACAGCCCTCACTTCTCCGAAGCTTGGATATGAGCAGTGAAAAAATAGATACGCGAAGCAATCATGGTGACCAACGCAAACAACGATGGTGTCAATAGCGACGCCCCAGTGAATAGAACTCTTCATCAAATGGAACATAAGAAAAAGCCAATAACCCTCCGAGCAAGAAATTTTGCAACAAAGTCACTTCGGTTTGGTTCAACTATCGTTGGCATTGCCGTTGCTGCTAATGTTGCATCGCATTACTATGAATCTAATCAGGTGGATAGTTTCTTTGGCAACACTACCGATTCCAAAAGCGATAGGGAAGGGACACAGAGTGATCATGATGAATCAAAGGGAAAGTCGAAGAAATGTGTGTTGGTGCTGCCTTTTCAAAATCTGAAACTAGTCGAGCGCAGGTCTGGCGATTTTGATGATCTGAAACGGCTTGGCCCAGATCGTAATAAACAACCCACCATTGTACTTGAAGCGAAGGAGTTGGTGAAAATTATCCACACAGCTGCGAGTGATCCCAACGTCACAGCACTGCATGCGGATTTTGGAGAAGGGATGCGTTTTCCCATGGGGCTTGGACACATGGAGGAAATTAGGAATGCGATTCGTGTCTTCAATGAATCACATCGGGTTCATAGAGATCCAAATGTAAATCACAACCCTGTCTTTGCAATGCCACGCAATGGAGATCCAAAAACATCATATGCCTTTGGTCACTCATTTCAGTGGAATGAATACTTCCTCGCAAGCTCCTTCACATACGTTGCCCTCCAGGCAAGGGGGAACTTACATTTGTTTGGAGTCACTCTTTCAAATACATTTATCCGCTCGGCGCTGGACAAATACGGAATTAAGGTACACGTATTTAAACATGGAGATTACAAAACTGCTCCCAATATTTTCACCGAAGACAAATACTCAAAATCACATTTGGAGGCAGTCAAGTCAATGACATCATCCCTAAACAACACAATCTGCAGTTGTATTGAGAGATCAAGGGGTCTAAAATTTGATAGCGTCATGTGGAAATCCATTTTTGATTATGGAAGCTTAACTTCAGCGAATGCAGCGGAAATAGGTCTGGTTGATTCTCTTTTCCCTGTGGACCCATTGTTGTCGCTGTTGCATGCTAACAAAGAAGTAGCAGCAGGTGAGAAGCAGGAATCAGAAGACACGAAAAACACGAGTAAAGAAAAGAGGACGAAGTTGGAAGAGGTATTTGGACTAAACAAAAGCTTCGACAGATTCGTCGCGACGGAACAAGTTTCTCTTCTCAAGTATCATGAAATGATGAATAAGAAGGCCAAACTGGAAGAAAGACGAAAGTTCTTTACCAAGTTGGCAGAGTCCAGTACTGCCGCTTCAATTATTCTTTCTACTATCGGACTGGCGCCACGAGAGCCGAAGTTGTTGCCGTCGAAAGCCGAAAAGGTTGCAGTGGTTACAGTCGATGGCTCGATTGGTAGCGCCTTGTCGTACGAAGTAATTGAAGCACTGAGAAACATAAGGACAGATGAAACAGTAAAATGCATGGTGCTGCGTGTAAACTCGCCAGGTGGCAGCGTCATTTCATCCGAAGCAATTCTTGAAGAGATCAAGATTTTGGGAAAGGTAAATCGAGTTGGATTTGACTCGTTTCCGATTAAATGTATGATTCATGAGCTCATTCTGATCTTGTCTTTCCCCAGCCCGTTATTTGTTCCATGTCAAACGCAGCCGCATCTGGAGGGTACTACATTTCAACAAGCTGTGAAAAGATATTTGCGAATCCAACTACTATCACTGGCTCGATTGGTGTTTTTGGCGTCAAGTTTGATGCCAGCGAGTGGGGGAAGGATTATGGGATCAGAGCAGACTATTATCCGCACGGGAGCCACGCTGCATCACTCAACCCCTTGGTTTCACTTACACCAGGAACAAAAGACAATATATCTAGAATGGTAGCGGGCTTCTATGATTATTTCAAAAATATTGTTGCAAGTGGTAGATCGATGAGTGTTGATGAGGTTGAACTTGTCGCCCAAGGCCGAGCGTGGACTGGCGAGCAAGCAAAAGAACTCGGTTTAGTTGACGCACTTGGAGGATTGGATAGGGCGATATCTTACGCGAAATCTACGTACACTAAATCTGAATCCGTCCATGTTGAATTTTGGCCAAGGAAGAAAGGCCTGTGGGATTTGATCTCAGGTAAAGAATCACTTGTTGGGATCATCAGAGAGTCATTCTCCCTCGTAAAGAATTCCACCGATGAGACTGAGAGCATAGCACATTTTCTCAACGAGATGAGTAAACTGAAATTTGCTGAGAGGCCACATTTCATGCTCACGATTGATGAAAAGACAGCACTTGATTTAATATTGGGTGGAGACTAATGTGAAGTAAATTAATTTTTGAAGAAACAGATTACTTAATAGTTTACTAGGAAAGTATCTAAATTGCAACCGGAATGCTTGAATTCTTCACATCCTCTTCTTCACAGGATCTACTCAGCTTCTCCTGCATGCATAAGAGAACAAGCCGTTGTACGGAAACGGAGAGTTCATTATCATCGTTCATTAACTCCAGAAGCTTGGGTGTGGAGATACGCAGTAGAACGGCTCCATCTTGACCCACATAGATCTTTCTCTGGTTTGAGTCGAGGGCTTCTGAGGCCAACTCTGCCGATTCAACTTTCTTACCCTTACTCTTCTTCTTGGACGCTGTATGCATCTGTTCCTGGAGCTTCCTGGCGAAGTGGATCTCGCCGAAGATTCTACTGCTAATGGAATTGGAAGTGCTGTTGCAATCTCCTGTTATTGATGACGACGTTTCTCCTGAATAGAGCCAGTACATGTATTCCCCGTTGAGCTGTAACTCTTCATTGGGACCTAACTGTACCCACTCTAGTGTTTTGGATGTAAGCAGTGTCTTGAATTGAAGCATCGACATTCCAATTATGTCGAACAGCAACGAATACGCTTTTCGATCACGTACCGTCAACGTTGAGTTGGATGCCGCAACAGCTATCATGGGACGTACACTCTTTAGGAATGACCGTGTTGATAGTGCCAGCATGAAAAGTTGAAAGACCCATTCATCTGGCGAAATGTACTGGTCTTGAATGTAGTCGGAAGAAATAACGAGCACTCGTCCTACCAACGTGAAGAGTCTGATCACCGCTGTGTTCGGACTAAGCAATGTGGTGAAGTCAAGTGCTACATGTGAGACATCGGTAAGAACCTCTGCCTCAAGGTGTGGGTCAGATGAAATCATCTGTGTAGCGCTCAATATCGGTGATAGGATAGGCGACGATGATGGTGTTGAAAACAGTTGAAATGGAATATCAACCTCCGATGCATCGATGTACATCCGTATTGTTGATGTAGACGATTTACTGCCTCTATGTGATTTTGAATGTATCGGTTGATGGACGCCAAAGGCAGTAACTTCATGATATGCGCTGCAGAGCACATAAAGTGCAAGCAACAGATGAGCTATGGTAATGTTTTGTTTCATTTTCAATTGATGTTAGCTTTTGATTTATGTTCTTTTTGTGGAGTGGAACAAAATTATAAGCAAGATTACTGACGGGATAATACGGAGTAGTCATTCCGTTGAAAGTCTTGCTCTTGGAGGGTCTGTGAGAGGACGTACTGCTCGTCATCGGTCTTGGACTAGCATTTTTACCACAGGAGGGAGGCAGAGATGCAATTTTTTGGTCGTGGTGGTCATGGTGGCGACGTGTCGAGTCAATCGCAAGTCGGAGTGGGCAAAATTTTGTGGTTCTGGAACAAGCTACTTATGTACCAAAAGAGTACCCCCAAGAATCACCGCGAGTCGTGGACGATGAACGTTGGGTGAAAAACTTGTACCCTTTTCTAGGCAACAGAGAAAATGAAAATAAGTGGCACCTCCTAGCCCATCACAGATATGGCTGAATAGAATACATAGCGACAAGCAATACAACCTCCTCCGCCCAGTTACGTCCCAACAGCTTGGAATAAAATAGGGACGGAGACAGCATTGCCACATTAGAGTAAACACATAGTTACCCATGGATCATGTTCTAACAATACCCTACAGGAAACACAACCGTGCGCAAGGTTGAATCGAACAACTGCGTCGCTAGACGCCCTGAGGTTTGAAGCCTCAGCCCACCACCAGGCAGGGTCATGCACACATCTCTCGTCACATACTTTAACCTGATCACGAGTGGATAATGAAATCATATGTTATGTTAATATTTTTTGCGTTTTCGGTCGCCCACCATTTAACTTCCCAACAAGAGAACAAGTCTCTGAGGATGGGGTCTGACTTTTTCAGTTAACTAGTTATATCTTAAAAAAAAACAATCTTCATTTAGAGATCGCCACGGGCCTCAGCCTCAGCGCGCTCTTGGAGGATAGTCTTCCTGATACCACGTCCCTTGGGGAGGGTGACTTGGGGGTGGTCTCCACTTCCGATAATGAAAACGTTGGATTGACGGGTGGCGAAAGTGTTTCCCTTCTTGTCCTTGACAGTGACAATGGAGAAGGATCCATCGTGCTTCTCCAGGTGGACAAGTTGTCCAACACGCCCGCAGTTGTGTCCCTTGGTAACCATGACCATGGCACCCATCTCGAACTTGTAGATGTCAGACATCTTTCCGGTGGCGATGTTGACTTTGACAGTGTCGTTGACCTTGACATCAGGGTCGGGGTAACGAAGAGTGCGTCCATCGTGAGTGACGGCAACGGGGACCTTCTTGGCGGTGACGTAAACCTTCTGGATACGGCAGAGCTTGAACTCGGCCTCGTCCTTCTGGATACGGTGGAGGACGAAGCGTCCCTTGGTGTCGTAGAGGAGACGGAAACGATCTCCAGACTTCTCGAGCTCAACGGTGTCCATGAATCCAGCGGGGTAGTTCTGGTCGGTACGGACCTTTCCGTCAATCTTGACACAACGCTCCATGCAGATTTGTTGGCACTCCTTTCCGGTGAGGGCGTACTTTAGACGCTCACGAAGGATGATAGCAACAGGAAGACACTCACGTTGCTTGTGGGGACCGGCGGAGGGCTTAGGAGCCCAGACTCCGCCCATCTTGCCGAGGTTCCAGTGCCTGGGGGCATTGAGACGCTTGAGGTGCTTCTTAGGTCCGCGTGCCATGGTTGATAGTTGTTGGAGGTGAGGGTGTTGTGAAAAGTGAGATAGGTTGGTTTGCTGTGTTTTGTTGGCCAACAAAAACAAAACACGAGATGTGTGCGGGGTGGATAAGTAGGAATTAGTACTCAACTTCACCTACTCCAAGTAACAAGTAAGTGTTTTTAGCGGGCGAGGGGGCAATGAATTCTCTCCCCTCTTTCTTTTGTAAGACCAACACCGAGCGTGGGGGCAATGCAGTTTCCGGCAACCGGCCGCCAGCCTTTCTTCTTTCTTTGTGAGAGGAGACACGGCACCCAAGTCGTCCACTAAAACCGGGCGGAGTTGTGAAACTTGAAGTTCTTCGACTAACTTTTGATGAGCGCCCCCCGACAAAAAGTCGTGGTGAGCAATGTATTAGGTTACGTACAATTCAAAACCCGAGCACCCAACAAATAAATGGCCAACACAACCGAGCCAATTATGGCGTCAATGGGAATGATGATGCCATTAGGGTCTGAATCAATGGATGATAGTGTTAATTCTATGATCCCATCAAACGAAATGAAAGCGGAGGTGAGTTAATTCTTGGAGCTGGCGTATTTTACATCGTATCGCCTGTTGCGACAAAAATGGAACCCCTTTTGCTGTCGAGGGAATCCCTTGTCCCTACACTTCACATAAAAATCCCCCTTTCCTCCCGTTAAGTCCCTTTCCTCATGTTGCGTTGTAGACGATGGTAGCCGTGCTAATATCCATGTGTTGTGTGATGTCTGTGCAGCACAACCTGACGTTTCACGTTTTGATACACCATCTCGATTCCATCGACTCACAAAATTTATTCCTTATCATGCTCATGTCCATTGCAGATGAGGATGGCGAGTAAGCCTCCTTCGGAATGGTTGTATTTACTGTGCCCTGGTTGGGCCGCGCGCAATGCTGAAACCGTTGCAGCCACCGATTCTCTCCTCTCGTCCTACAAACCCTATCTTGGAGGTGAATTGTCGTCTCAGTTACTGTGCCGCCTTTCCATCTATGGAAGGGAGAAGTTCGAGTTCCCTTGGATGGAAGGAAATAGCCCCCCCTCCTTTGACTTCTGGAGAATTCTCGGTGTGGTAGATGACTTCGACCGTGCACACATTGTTGCCAACATTGAGCGGTTCTGCTCGTTGTACAACATTTGTGGGGGGAATCCAAATGACTCCTCCATCTCATCTGCATTTTCTCCCGTCGTTGGCACTTACTCTCGAGAATCATCTGATGCGAGCGACAACCACATGAAAATTCAGCACCGTCGTCTTAAGTGTTCACTGAAGGATCGCGAGAAGGAGGCATACGCTCTGCGCAAGGCTGCGGAAAAGGCCGCTCGTGCTGCTTCTCGAGAAGAGAAACGCCAGCAGAAGATGGAGGTCAAGAGGCAACGTGCCGAGATTACGAAAATGCAGAGGGAGGTGGCCTTCAAGAAAGTTGCTGAGGTCGTGCAGGCCGCTCGTGTCCCTACCGAAATAATTCAAGGCGCTGATGCATTCATAACTGCGCCCAAATTCGCGCCTGCACCCCCCGTGCCTGACGCAGCGATAAGGAAGAATCGCTCCTCCATCGTGATTTCGACTGCTTCTGACCTCGATCAGATTGTTGCTTACTCTAACAGTCTCTGGGAAAAGTATAACGCTGTTGCCAAAGAGCACAACAAGAGGGTTAAGTGGATCATGGTGGCGAAAGAGCTTGGCATAAACGTTAAGGTTCGTGAGAAGTATGCCCGCATGCACGCCCGTGCGAAAATGCGTGGGTTTGACTTTGTCAACTGGGGACATTATCGTATCAAGGATTACCCGCAATACTTCCTTGAACCTTTGACTCCTCTTCTCTCTGGTGCCCCCGATGTAAATGATTCTCCTCCTGGACAGGAGACATACACCATGGGTGACGCAGGAGTTTATCAACAAGGAGGATCTTACGCAAGCAGTGCGCATGAAACCGACCAAGCTATTTTCAATCTTGCGATGGAAGTAGCGGAAGCCGGGGGCTATTCGAGTGACCCTGCGCCAGAGTTCATGGCTCACATGGAGGCCTCAATTGGTGCAAGCGGTCATGGGCATTTCCACCACCCATATTCATATGGACACCATTGTGGAGTGTAACAGAGTGACATATATGCAATGAAAAAAACTTGCTGGAAAGAAGGATCAATCATTTTTGACTTTAGGAAAATAGAGATAGATTTCGCAGAAGCATTTATGCCTTTAGGAGTGTACAAGTATGATGTTCGATCAGAGACGGCATACAATGATGTAGGTTGCGAGCAGAGATAAAAGAATAATATGCATAGCTAGGCTGAATATATCACCATGTTTAGGAATGCATCTATCTATTCAAAACAGGAAAAGGATCACTCATCCTCCTCGTCGAAGACGGATTGAAATCCTTGCCCCGACTGCAATCCATAAAATGCCTTTAATTGACCAAATGCGTTATTCCCCCGAGCTGCAGCACCGCCGCCCTCGTAACTGTCTGCTGTTAAACCTCCACCCATCAGCTCAAAGACAGCTCCTCTGTTTCTAATATCATCAATTCTTTTCCTATTCGCGCCAAAGTCTGGTACACCTTCTTTACGTTCCGAGGACTTGAAAACAACAACTTTATCGTCTCCCTTTACCAAAAACTCAACTTCATCTTGATCTGCAGCGATTCTCTGAGCGTAGGCGCGTATGTATCGAGCCTCGTCATCAATTTCTGTAATCACAAAGCTGTCATCAGACTTCAGGACGCCCTTGATTCTAGCAAATGCTTCGTCTGGAGAAACTTCAAATGTCCACGGAGGACTGTATAGATCAATTTGTTTAATATTCGCTGTTGATACGCAGTTTTTGGCATCTCGATCACATGCCATGATGGATCGAGTTGGTTTTACAGCATCAGTGTCGTCTGCAAGCGATGCTGTTGGCAGTAGCATGGACGAGAGGATTGCACCACAAGTTTTGCTCACGAAATCACATCTTGTTGATACTGAATCACTCCACAGTTTGGGCTGCTGGACCGAAAACGCAGAAGATAACGAAATGGATAGGAAGGCGACCAGCAACCGCATATTACCACTGCCTTTTTCTACTTGATAATAATATTGCAACGCTTGCTTGAGCAACTTCCACAATAAGTAAGTTGTATGCTCACATCCATTATTTCTCTTTTCTCTTTTGCGTCTTCGTTGACTCACACTTTTTGATTATTTTTGCGCTGACGTTTTGTGCAGAGCTCACACTCTCACTTTACCTTGGAAAATCTTCTTGACGACGACATAAAACAATAAAATATTATTATCACCATGGTACGCTTCTTCACTCTTATTATCGCGGCTGCACCTCTTACGGCCACAGGGTTCTCCGTAGCCAACGACTCTCTCGTCTCTCGTAGAGAATCCATGGCAAAGGCTGCCTCTATCATCGGAGGAACAATCGCCGGTGGACTTGTGATGAATCCGTCTGCGTCATATGCCACTGTTACGGATGAAACCCCAAGAGTTGTAACACGTATGGGAGGTTTGTTGGAAAAATATCAAGATAGCAGAGGATGGCAAATTCTTGCACCATCGGGATGGAATGCCTTCGATGGGGAAGTGGGAGCGTATGATAAGAAATGGCAAGATTTGGTTGATCCGTATGATAATGTGAAGCTTTCGAGTACTCCTGTGAAATCCACCACAACTAGTGTGTAAGTATGGAAGTTCTATTGCAATAGAATCTTTTGGTCTCTTTAACCATGTTGATTTCTCACCTGTGTCACATTTGATGCGAAAATACAAGTGACATTCTCGGACCTGTGGAAGAAGTAGGAGCGAACCTGGCTGCCAAGCGTAATGCCAAGCTCATTGCTGCAACAGAGCGTCTCACGGAAGGAGTTCTGTTCTACACGTTCGACTTTGCCCTTGGCGATGGTACGCATCAATTATTACTATTGTGTGTGAATAAGGGAAAGATCTGGAGTTTGGATGCCAGCACAAGAGAAACGAGGTATGCCAAGAGGAAGGAACTGTACTACAACATTTTGGGATCTTTTATGCCAAAGCTATCATCGTAAGCAATGAAACGAAATGCAATGATTTTTGGGGGTATGCCTACATCTTTATCCGCTGGTTGCCGACAAAAAAGAGTAACTTAAGACAAAGCGAATTCAAAAAATCATCTCCATTCATTTTCAGTTACAGTATTCCAATCATCAGTGCAAGTCTATTGCTGGCATATAAATTGATGTTTGTTTCGAATCAGTCTTAACAACCACTGACAGCTTTAATATCCGATATCTCATGTTCCATACTTGCAAGAATTTCGTCTTCGATCAACGGCTGACTGATACTACCATACCTAAATCCCGTATTTCATTTTCATCGTGAGAAGTCCTTGCTGTCCCAAAAATATTTCATTCATGAAGCTAAACAATCCCAACCACACCACTGGAGTGATGTCTACACCAAATGCAGGAGGAACAGATCCTCTCAATAACCGAAGAAAGGGCTCAGTAGGCCAAACGATAAGATTGAATGGAAGTTCATTTATATTGGCAGTTGGATACCACGATAGTACTATGCGACACAACTGTGAGAGAACAAACAAAAAAAATTGCATAATGAGACAAGGACGAAGTCGAAAAAGAATGAGTGATACGAACTATCATCACCTACTTACCATTGCAAATGAGAAAAAATTCAAGAAAGGCCCGAGCACCAAACTAAGTGGCTGCACCCAAGCTTCTGTCTCCGAAAGGAGCACCGACGAAGAAGCAACATTCGCAAGCGCGTTAACATCGATCGCACCTGCCCCACTATGTGTGACAAAATCCATTGCATCGAAAGGAGATGATCCCAAAATATGATTATTGAGTGTCGGCTGCACGGAAGCCATCATGAGGCCAGAGTTGTGCATAGGAGCAAATGCCATGCATGGTGTAGCAACGAAAGCCGCTAACAATGCCACAAAGGAAGACAAAACTTTATTCATCGTGCGCTTTGCCTGGTTAGTAGGTTGAATGAGGCGTAGTAGCGATATAATATGACGACATCAGTCTTTCCTGAAGGGTGGCAGCGGGTACAAAAATACACCTACAATTACATAGCGGTGAGAGCGAAAGAGGTGAAGATTTTGAAGACTGAAGACGTCAGTGGGATGAATAGGGGAGAAGAGAGAAGTCCAGGACATAGTTAGTCTCTCGTTCCTTTCATATCAACGACCGATGGAGAAGCATATTAAGCAGTATCATCTATTATGATACTATTGGACCATTTCCAACCCCCTTCCAGCGAGGTAGAGTTATGAGGATCAACATACAATTCTTGATCGCATAATAATGATTGCTACTTATTGTATAGGAATCCCTAGAGAACGTTCATTAGAATATCCTATGTAAATCTAAACAAAATAGAGGAGCTATTGCGTGTCTCTTGTGCTTTCTCTTATGTCTTCACAATCAAGTGCGGATAATCAAAGCTCAGAGACAGTCTCATCCTACCATTCACATTCAACATAAACACATTTCTCTCTCGTACACACAATCAAGCTTCCTTACTCTTCAGTTTTCCTATACTGCGAAGTTCCTCCCGTAACGATTCAATCGCTGGAGCAACCACCTTTCGAACCTCATTTAGCAACTGTACTCCCTCATTCGTGAGAGCTAATTCCTCTAACAATTCAGAATAAGCAATACCAGCATTTCCCACCGCCACTTCTGCGCAGTGTAACTCTTCTTCGAAATAATCAGTTTCTAGACTTTCCATGACGTCTCGTATGCACAATTGAGCTTCTTCTGATAATCGCTGTGAGATAGTGGAATCAAATGGCAATAAAAATGTGTGTATTGATTAGAAAAACAACACGTCATGGGGAGAGTGCAAGAAAAACTGCCCCAATGCAGGAGTGTACCATCAACTGACCTTGATTCTATTTAACCGTCTTTGAAACTCATCAGGAGTAGTCACTTCTGCTCGTTTTTCCTCCCAAGAGAAGCAAGGTTTTGATGACATTGTTCGGGACGTGATTGACATATACTGGTTATTAATCCTCGCTGCACCATTCAAGGCCGAATTGTTTGTAATCAACGACGAAATTATTGCATTTGGAACCGCAGAGTGCACATATTTTCTGGGGACGGACTTCATATTAACGGAAATCAACGCCGAAGAACGCCGTGTCAAGGTGACAGCACTCTGAAACAACATGGTTATTGTGTAGCGTTTTTTTTTCTCTTCACGATGTCAGAATCCTTTTTACGATTATATTTCCAGCCAAGGTGCGTTTCGTTTCTTCTTCCGAAAGTTACTCAGTAGAAGAACGCTTCTGACCCTCTTTTCACTACAGTTGATTTCACAGCAGAGTCTGATGTTCCCCCAGGGGGCCGCTGACTTTGACAGTTGTTGAAAGCGTCGGTGCCTTCCTTCTTCCTTATTATGGCGTTGGGCGTTGGGCGTCAGAAAAAAGAGTGAAGGAATGAGGAACGAGGAACCTTACCTACAATAATACCACGCGTGGCCAACGCCAACCACCCTATGCGGGCAAAAACGGACCCGCCTTCTGCCTCATGGTCATTCACGCCAGCTCTTCTTATTGGTGTAAGTAGGTGTAAAAAAAATCCAAAATCCACCCAACTAGTATCTAATCCGCCCGACTGCGAACAAGACAATCTTTGCATACTTTATTATTGGTTTGTTGGTTGGTCACCTCCATAATAGAATTATCTGCTACTGCTACAATGTTGCGTGTATCGGCGGCTGGAAGGCTCGCAGCAGCATCTCAGCATAAGAAGGACCGGCAGCGTACCACATCATCCATCACAAGATGTAGTAGCATTCGTGCGCTAATGCAAATTCACTCTCCCTCTGCATCTGTCCCACCGTCCAATGCAGTGGCAGAAAATACTGTGCTGATCAATCGTCGTTACTTCAGTGATGATATGGTCCAGCTGCGCCGCACGAGAATGTTGGAATTCGCACATGTAGGGAACGGAGATAGATTCGACACAACTTCTACATCGAGCTCTGCAGTATCTCATCTGGGGGCACTCTCTATCGGTCCCAATCACAGATATTTTTCAACCGAGAGCGGTAAGAACAAGATACCCGACAACACTGCAGCAACCTCTTCTTCAGCAGCTACTACTGCGTCTGAATCTGATGACAAGAAGAAGAAGGAAGCAACCTCAACCGATGAAAAGAAGGAAAAGGCTGCTTTGCCACAGCCGCCGAAAACCGACCTAGTAGTAGCATCGACAGAAAGGACAGATCCATCCATCGTAAAAAAAGCAACAGACGCAACTCTCTGGGCATTAAAAGCACTCTTCACCATGTTGGCGAAAACACCGGGGGTGCTATGGTTTTATCTCACCCACCCAAAGGACTTTAAGAACAAACTTGCTGAGTTGAAAGAAGCGGCTGTCAAGGAGGCACATCACTATTGGATGGGGAGCAAATTGCTCGCTGCAGATATTCGAACCGCCAAACATATCCTTGGAAGGACATTACGTGGAAGTTCATTATCAAGAAGGGAGAGGAAACAATTGCTTCGAACTGTAACGGATGTATTCCGATTAGTTCCAATGTCCATCTTTGTTTTGGTTCCCTTCATGGAATTTGCTCTTCCGTTTGCCCTCAAGATATTTCCAAATATGCTCCCATCGACATTCCAAGACTCGCTGAAAGAAGAAGAGAAAATGAAGGGAGAGCTACAAATGAGGATTAGTATGGCAGGATTCTTCCAAGACACTCTCACAGAGCTTGCCAAAGAACAAAAGAAGTTTGCTCAAATTCGCAAACAAGATGCTGCTGATGCCTCGGATGCAAAATCAATGGAATCGAAGAAGGAAGAAACGGCAGCATCATTCCTAGATTTTCTGAAGAAGGCTCGTACTGGTAAGCCCATTTCACCAGACGTCATTATACGATTTTCCAAGTATTTCGCGGACAACTTGACGCTTGATAACATGGGGCGAATGCAGCTCATCAATATGTGCAAATATATGGGAATTCCTCCCTATGGTAATGATAATTTACTCCGATTCCAACTTCGGCATAGAATTCGGCTGCTAAAAGATGATGATCAGCGTATTTTGTGGGAAGGTATTGACTCGCTTACCAAAATGGAGCTCCGCGAAGCATGTAGGGAACGTGGGATGAGATCTACCGGCCTGAGTAAGGAAGCTTATACAAAGGCACTTCAGCAGTGGCTGGATCTGAGTGTTCAAAAGAATGTGCCTATTACTTTGCTAATTATGAGTAGAGCATTCTTCTTGCAGGATGAAATGGTCTCAGGAGAAGGCGAGATGACCGATGACGGAACAAAGAGTGTTTCCGGATTGGCAGATGCAATGTCCGGAATCGACAAAGAAGTTCTAAACGAAATTGTATTAGACATGGCTTCGTCCGAGGAGAAATCTTCGAATACTGATGTGATGAAAATTCAGCTTGAGGTTTTGGAACATCAAAACGAATTGATTAAGGAGGAACAGGAAGAGAGGGATGCTGCTGCGAAGGAGAAGGCAGAGAAAGAAAAAGCTAAAGCCAAAGCAGAAGAACAACCTCCTGCTGAAGTGGAAGAGAATTTTTCTACGTCCAAGGAAGAATCAGCAAAGGAAGACAAGCGTGCATCGATGGAAGAAATGGGCCAAGAAGCCAAGATACGTTCTGCTTCCAACACCTTAAATGAATCAATTCCAGTTGAGAGTGCAGTACCACTAGAAGAGGGCGAGAAGTTGAGGGGAACAGAAAGCGACGAAGACGACAGCAAATTGTCTGCCGAAGAGATTGAGGCTATTCGTCAATTGACTTCCCCAGATCCTGTTCATCGTGAGCGTGAGGAGCTACAGCGTATTAAAGCTGCCATGCTTGCCGAAGAGGAAAAAGTCACAGAGACCGATGCTATCACATCTGAACAACCAGAACCACTGGTTGACGAGAAGACTGCTTATGCGAAAGAAAAGTCGCAAGAAGCTGCGTCTGCTGTGAGTCCTTGTGAACCTTTTTATGACGAAAAGGCTCAAGAAGAGGCATTGGAATCCATTAAGGAAATAGAACAAGAGGCCGAAAAGGAGGCGAAGGATGCTACAGTGATTTCAATGGAAGGTGATGTTGACGTAAAGGCTGCGGAAGAAAGACATGATGAACAAGACGTAGGGGACGTGAAATTACAAAAGGCAATTGACCGCTTGAAGAGTAGAGTCGAGTCGATGGTCGGAAAGATTGAGACCCAACTAACAGACGTGGAAGTTAAAATTGGGAATAAATTTCACTTGCTTGATCAAGACGGAGACGGTGTTTTAACAATGGAGGAGTTGGCGCACGTGTTGCAAACTGTGTTGAAACGGAAGTTAACGATAGAGGAGGCTATGGCAGTTGCAGCCGACATTGATACGGACAAGGATGGACTTTTCAATATCACTGAACTGGCTGAATGGGCAGAAACAAATACAATAGCGAAGCTTGCTGAAGATGGGCGAGAGAAAGACTTGAACGACATGATAACAAAAAGAGTTGCAGTGTTCAAGGAGAAGAGAAAATCTGCATTGAAAGAAGAAGCAGAAGAATGGAGCGGCATTTAATTTGTCAATGGCGTCATTCAGTCTTCCACCTTCTTGGACCTCTTCAAAAAATTCACACATAACACAATAAACCCCTTCTATGTTATCATCTTCCACATGAGCTCCTGTCCAAACGCAATTGTTTGCGTTGTGACGACGATTCCAATTAAGTAGGAACACGAAAGCTTTAACGACCCGTATATGCGTGATACAAAGCACTTGAAGTAATCAACAAATCTAGCTCTGACATATCGATTCTTACTGTACAAAACACTTCAACGGTGCTTAGTGATCGAAAGTTTTCATCATCTCCAACGCACGTCCCAGTTCCTCTTCTGTGATATCACTAACACAGACACTTTCACCGATTTCAGTTATCAGAGGAATACGTTGCTCTCCATGACGATGCTCAATAGCATCTTTGCAACTTTGCCAGGCAAGTTCAAGCTTAAGATCTGATGAATTTGTTGGCAAAAGAAGCGACTTCATGCAAACAAAGATGCGATTGACAGTGTCCATGTCAATATAACCACGGAGGTAACTTAGCACGACGCAAAAGAAACCGTCTACATTGACAGCTTCACCATGCATGATGTCGGCACCAGGTACCATTTCCAACAATTTAGAAAAGGTGTGTCCTGGAAAAAGATCACAATTAGTATCACTTGTAACAGAGAAGATAAAAAAGAATATTGATGAAAGTTGTTCCACTTACCATAGTCAACACAACGGTCAAGCTTTGTTTCCCATAGATTTGGGCCCAATTCTTCCAACATAATTTGAATCGACAAATCAATGATACGACTGCTCACACCAGCAGTTCTCAACGCCTCGTCCTCGAAACGAGTATCGATAAGTGTCTTTCCATGTGCCTCCAAAAGATCAAACAAATCCGATGATCTCACTAGTGCCAACTTGAGAATCTCTCCAAATCCATTAGAAATATTTCTCTCATCCTGTGATGCAATAAAGGCAGGATCCAATAAACATGCCGATGGAGCATAAAATGAACCAACGCGGTTCTTATATGTCTCATCAGTAACAGCGCAACAGTAATCAATACCATTCTTCACACCTACACTGGCATCCACAATAGCAAGAAGAGTCGTTGGGACTCTGACGAAGGGAACTCCACGACGGTAGAGACACGCCGCCATTCCTGCAATATCAAGAACACAACCTCCACCTATGGCAAGGAATGGTTCACGGCGTCTCAATTTGTAGGCGCAGAGATCATCTAGGATTTTATCTACCGCCTGTAGATGTTGGAGGTAGAAATGGTTAGAATAACAAGTTCTAGAAGAAGATGTTGTGAAACAACAAAAAGATGTTGCGGCATTTTTTTTTTTTCTTTTTCAGACGCACACAAAACATACCTCTGACCTCTTATCAGCTTCACCACCATTGACAACACAAACAGTCAATTCAATTCCCTTTTCCTCAAAGTATCTACGAATCTTTTTGCCATACAACATCTCAACCTCCTTATCGACCACGGCAAATCGTGTATTATATCCCTCAGGATGGACACCCGTAGCATCCAACAATTGTGAATTCATACTATCAAACAATGTCCCATGTGCTACCATGTTCACATCATATGAGATTGGCAATGAGAAGACATTACGCCATCCACGTGATGTGGATACTACCTTGGTAGTTGTGGTGACAGTAGCCGATGATGTTTTGACAACCTCTGATTTCTCAACGGAGTGTGTTTTGGTAAAGGCAAAGACATTCTTGGGAGCACGTTCGACGGGTGTTAGGACGACTGTAGCGCCAGACACGGGGCATTTTTCAACTTTTGCTCCCTCCGACTCTTTGGAGCTATCACAAGAAGAGGTTTGTTCATAGAATAGTTCAGAACTGGAACGTGAAAGAACTGTGGGGGTGGAACTTTCAGAACGATCACGTTGTGTTTGTTTTATGTTTGAGGAATCGACTTTGAGTTCAGATGCAATCAATGCGTTGCGAACTTCTGGACTAAGAGATTCCCACATTTCAGTGACAGATTTAGGTATTTTGCCATTATATTCATCTCTGTTGTTTAATAAGGAAAACAGGTGTCAGGATATGTGTATATATTATGTTGATGTGTGCAAGGAAACAAATTCCTCATGATTTATTATACACATCAAAACATTACTGCCGATACAAACTAACCTGATGGAATCATCAGTAGATACACCGAAAGAGCTAATACTACGAATTGGTTTGATCGTCATGCTTGCAGATTGATGTTAAGATAATGAGGTGAAGAAAAGTACCACCACAGAAAGTAGTGTTGTGAACGGCAGGTTGTTGAAGCGTGTCCCTGGGAATCTTAGTGGAAAAGATAACATTGAAAAATTGTGGTTGTTTTCGCTAGTCTACTAAAATTCCCTGTTCTTTCTGCTCGGCATTTTCCCATCGTCCGCCACGCACTGAAAGGATCCAATTTCTGAAGAATTCTCTTTTGTGGTCGACGTGGAATTGCAAAATGTCTTCTATGACGTCATTGTAACGGTATTATTTTGTATCTATCTACTTCCTAATTATGTCGCATCTCCTCTCTCTTCTCCCCCCAAATCAAAAAAAAATCCACATCTATCCCCGAAGAGATTTGGACGTTGTCACCATGACATCCGCTTCAATACGAGAAGATGGAATAGACCCCGATGAGGTAGTCTACACATCCCTCATCCAAACATATCTCAGCCTCCTATGCTACGACAATGCCATATTTCTCGCAGAACGTCTCGCCGCTCATTGCCCCACGAGTGAAAATGCCATTTATCTGTTGGCACATTGTTATTATCGCAATGGGAGTGCCAAGCGGGCACGAAGTGTCTTGCTGTCCAAGTCGACAATGGAGTGGACTTCAGCATCATCAAATAATTTCAACAGCAGAAATGCAGCAGACGGCGGTAATGACGACGTCGCTGCCATCGGCGGAGCAGGCATAGAACTGGAACGGACTCGAAGCGCGGCAAGATATCTGTTGGCCAAGTGCTGTTTCGATCTTGGCAGTTATGGCGAGGCCGAAGAGGCATTATTGAAACATGCCCGAGAACAATTTTCAAAGTACGTTGCAAGAGGAGACGTGAAAATTCGGGGAGGAAATCGGAATGAGGCTATGGATGCTTGGATTATTAATTCGTCTGTCAATAATGCGGATGATATGTCATCATCGGCAACATCTTGTCCTATTCCGAATGGTGCGGCGGGGTTGAATTTGTTAGGAAATATTTGTCGTAGGTCAAATCGTCGTCATCGGGCTATGGAGTATTATCGCCTTTCTCTCAAATTGGATCCGTTAATGTGGACTTCTTATGAGGCATTGTGTGAATTAGGTGGGGCAGAAGGCACCAATGTCGAGGAGGCCGATGACCCCAAGTCTATTTTTGGTGTGGACGCCCCTTTATTATCTCCCAGGGGAGAGGAGGGGGCTGTTATGGGAACACAGCATAATTTCCTTCGAACTGGTAGGAATGTATCTGCAACTGATGCGTCTGCTACTGCTGCTGCAAGCCATGGCAATGCCATAGCTGCAACGCCAGGGCAACAATCATTGCACAGCTTCAAACTCAATCGATACGGCACACCGTCTACGCCATACAGTACCTTTGATCAAATGAAAATTGGAACAGACACCAATTCTCAATTGTATACTGAAGCAAAGCAGGCAGCTGATTTGCATCAACCTGCTACCACATCAACAATTGCATCTCGGACTCGCAGCAGGGTCGAGTTACCCCAAACTAAATTGTTTGATACGTCAGTGACAACAACAGCGCAAAAGGCAACTCCAATGACCACAACAATCGATGAAAGTGCAGCAAGGGATTCGGCAATCGGGTACGCCAATGAAGTATTGGACAGGGCCCGACGTGTCGTTGCAGGTATGACGTATGAACCAAGTCCTGAATCGAAATCTCCGGCAAATATGCGTCACCGATCACAATCACGTAAGAGCGTTGGGTTTGCAGCAAGTTCAAATATCTCAGTCCCCCCCGCAGCAACAACACCTGGTGATGACTTGATATTTTCACAAACGCCACTTCCTGGAACACCGAATGACGTACCGGCACCCTTCCATGCGGCAGTATCATCTGTCAAGGGAGAGAAACGCGCGTTGTTTACAACTATTGATGGGGGCACTGTAAAACGTAAATCCCCAAAGAAGGGAGAAACGAAAGATGAGGATGTTTCTGTAGTACAAACTGATTCGGAAATGACGCGTGGCCGAGAAAAGAATGATGGCACCATCAATTTGCTGGATGGAGAGACAGAACATCATCACGTTAGCAAAGTTTTAGAGCTGTTTTGTTGTCTTGGTGCCGCGTACAAATATTTATGCCAGGTAAGGTTCTACTACATTCTTATTCCTTGAGTATTCATTATATGGTACCATTCCTCTAACAGCAGTCAATCCTCACCTTGCAACAGAACCGCTCACAAGAGGCACTCGAATTATTTCGCGAGCTCCCTCTCGCACAAATCAACACGGGTTGGGTGCAGAATCAAATTGGACGTGCCTACTTTGAAATGACGGATTATCAAAATGCTGAACGGGCACTGGAGAATATGCAGAAGATTGATCCGCATCGTATCAAGGGATTAGACATCCTCTCAACAACGTATTGGCAATTGAAGAAAGAAGTCGAATTGGCTGATCTCGCGCAAAAAGCAGTGGATTTCGATAAGATGGCACCCGAAGCTTGGTTTGTGGTTGGAAATTGCTTCTCGCTGCAGAAGGAACATGAAACTGCCATCACGTTCTTTAGTCGATCAATTCAGCTCGATCCAACATACACCTATGCGTACACTCTCTGTGGCCATGAGTACACATCGAATGAAGACTTTGAAAAGGCTATTTCGTGCTATCGTGATGCAATCCGCGTCGATAATCGTCATTACAATGCATGGTATGGATTAGGAGCAATTTATTTCCGCCAGGAAAAGTTTGATCTGGCCGAATATCACTTCCAACGAGCTTTGGAAATTAATTCACAAAGTTCTGTCCTTCATTGTCACTTGGGAATGGCACAACATCAAAATGGCAAGACAGTCGAAGCGCTGGAAACTCTTGCTGGTGCCTTTCGTCTTGATCCACGCAATCCTCAAGCTCATTATCAGAGGGCAACAATATTCATGTCGATGGATCGAGCAGATGATGCTCTTGCTGAACTTGAAAAGGTTCGTGCGGCAGCACCCAAGGAGGCATCGGTACACTTCAATATGGGTAAAGTTTACAAGAGGATGGGAAAACCAGAGAAGGCCTTGAGGTGTTTCTTGACAGCTCTTGATTTAGATCCAAAAGATAACAACCTGATTAAAGCTGCCATGGACCGACTGGATGAACCAGATATGGAGGAGGAAGTATCAGTCTTTTGATTAACGAAGTAATTTATGAAGCTATATGAGAAGAACCCTTGTGTGTCTGTGTTCCGTAGCTAATCACGGGGCAGGGGGTCATTTGTATGCACCCCTCTACATCTATTCTTCGTGTGCTTGGCTTGTAAGGTTTGACAAAAGTCATTGACCTATAAAACAAACAAACCCAACATCTCCAAGAACAAGAAGAGCTGCGTTCGAGTTCTAGCGACGCCAGTGTTCCATTGCCTCATCTTGGATGATAATGCTCCCATCATTAGACCACACATGAAAGTTTGACATAAAAAAGACTAGAGGATCATGCCATCTGAAAGTGAGTAGATAGCATCAGGTCCATAAAGTGAGGGGCTGACGGGAAGGAGCCAAACGTTGAATCCATATGCTGGAGCGGCACATGCGAGGAGGCACAAGATGGACGAGGGTACAACATATTATTTGATGTATCTAATATCTAAGCCTCACGCTGATGCTTTGATTTCGTCGAATTGGACAGAAATTTAGAGTGTCAAAAACGGTTCTGCTCCTGATTGATGATGATAATGATGTATTGCTTGTAGCCATGGCTCTTCTTGCTACTTTGGGCTGTGACTTTGGATCATTTACTGCATGCTTGATTTGCATGGTGCATGGTAAGTGATGCTTTCGATGATGGATGCGATGTATTTTTTCATGATGAGAAGTCACTCAACTGAAGACAGGTGTCTGATCGGCAAAAGTACGAAACTTTCTTCGGTCTGAACGGGGGAAGTAATCTTATGTGTGTTGTGGGCTTCTCTCCATCTCCAACCGCGAACGGCAACATACAAGATTCAAGAGCGAGCAATGCCAAGATGTTGTGTGAACCGACTGAATGACAGGGTCGAGGAGTACAATATAAATACTTTATAACACTTTCTGTCATTCATATAACGGGTGGTAATAAGAGCTTGATCAATTTACCACAAGCAGCACCATGAAGTGGCTCATTTCATCCCTTCTCCTGTCGTCATTTACGGGCCTTGCATCTACCGCCATGCTCGAGGGCCACGGCCCAAGAGCACTCTATCCAATCACAGAACGTTTCGTCGCGGTGGTAGACTCTTCCATCGATGCCGTCCTCATTATTGACAGTAAGGCCGGCGGAGCTGTTGTTGGGCACTACATCTTACACGACGAGAGCGTAAATAGTGACACAGACAGATGGGTAAACCCTATCAGTATCACATCATGTGGAGATTGTCAGTACATCTTCCTCACCAACCCCTATATGTTCTTCACTATTCGTCTCGAGAAGCCGCTTGCAGATATGGCCAGGGAGCTTGATTTTAGCGGCTTTACCCAAAAATCACAAATTGCCCCTCGCTGGTTCGATGGGTGGAACCCAAAGTACAAAGAAGATGGCAATCTTCGCATGGTTTCCGCCGCCGCCGATGGATCATCTGGATATGTTACCCACGCCACCGGGGGTGTCTTCAGCTTCAATCCCCTGGCCCCTACTACAGAGGACCCTTCTGCCAAGCATGTTATCCGTATTGGCCAGGCAGGTATTGAAGAAAATGATATCAATGGTATTCATCACACTAGCAGCAACAAGAATATCATCTTGACCAGTTCCAAGTATGTGCACATTGTCAAGACTACGAGCAGTGACGGATCCAACCCCTTGGATAATGATCAGGTGACGGCCTACAAATTGCCCTTGGACTATCACTGCGATTACTTGTACGGAGGCAACGATATGACCTTCATGGATATGGTTATTATCAACAATTATGCATTTGTTTTGGGACACCCTACTCCTAAAAAGGGACAGCACAACGGTGTGGCTATCTACCGTCTCACTTGGGATGAAGATGATGAACAGTGGCACGACTGTGAGCAAATTGCAGGAAGTGGATTGCAAGACGCCGGCTGGGTGGATGGATCAGGGAAGGAAGCCCGATTCAGCGCTACTCCTCACGATATTGCTGTATTGCCCACTGAGGACTCGAAATCGCACATTATCGTCGTGCCTGATACTGGAAACCGGGCCGTACGCTTTATTGACGTGTCTTACCCCGTTGAAGCCGGCGATGAAACTGACAAGGTTAGAGTGTATTCTGCTCCCTACAATGAACATCTTTACGAGGTAATGTACTCGTCAGAAGAATCCTACGCGGGCTTGACCCCCGAATTGGCGATGAGGGAAGATGGAAAATCATATTACCACGGTGGAAGTGAGAATCTCTACACCATGAACTTTAATGCTGCTCAAGATGAGTGCTCCAGAGTGGGTATTGGTCGTGTTTGCACTCTCCCTGAAATCCGTGCCCGTTTTGCTCGAGGACAGTACCCAGCTCCCAGTAGCAATGATGAAGATTGGACGACTGTATGGACGAATGAGGATTGCTCAAGTTGTCATCTTGCTGAACCCGGAGCTTGCGAATCTAGTGAGTGGGGCGATGAATACAAGATGATTGCAATCTTCAGGCCCACGACAGGACTTGAGGCACAATGTGTCCACAACGAACGTCCCGTTGATACCTACTCTATGTGTTGTGGAGTTGGAGGACCTGCTGTTCTTGACGGATCATATCTTGCCTCTCCACAGGCTCAGGCGAAAAAGGCCGCCGGTATCTCATTTGGCGTGCTTATTCCCTTCATGCTGATTGGAGTTGCGATGTATGGTTTGTACATGAGGAAGAGGGCAAAGCCAGCGTGGTGGCCCAAGTTTTTGAGAAAGGATAGGAGGGAAGAGACTGGACATGCTCCTCATCGAGAAGTTGACTTAAGGGGACGTGACTACATTTAAAGGTTGTATTAGAAAGTCTTTCGTGAAACATGTGCGTCCAAATTATGAACAAATAATGGAGAATGTGAGGTTCAATGGGTAGCAACATCATAGGTACTCAGTTTTAGGCCTCGTTAATCTTCTGTAAACAAATCATAACTCATGCACTACCATCGGTGACTACATATAATACCCCAGATTCATCCAATACCGCTAAAACCTGCTTCAGTGACGGTCTCTCAGAATCGCAAGATGCAGCAACTAATGGCTGATAATGCCCAGGTACATATTGGATTGTGAGAGTGTTGGAAGTTTGCGTAGAATTATCCAGCGTAGTCTCGTCTTGGTAGTTCTTTCCTTTGAATACATCGACAAAGCCAGAACATTTATCAAACACTACTACTGCCCAATCACTGACAATCGTCTTCGATTCTAAGATATACACTAGAAAGTCCGAGAAAGCCTGAACTTCTTCTCCAACCATTCCCCTCGCTGCCCACTCAGGATGTGAAGAAAGAACTGCCGCCTCTATAGTTCGTTTCAATTGCAACGCAGTTTCCTTAATCAAATCATCATCCGCTTGTTTGAGTAAAGCATTGTCGGGATGATCGGCAGTACTATCGCCCCAAACTGACAGCGCACCTATCCCACTTAGATAACTACTTGCCAAACTAATGTAAAAGCAAGCGTTGCTTATCAACTCATTCTTCTCATTATGAATGCGTGAGCCAGCTTCTGTGTAGCGTAGCCCTAACCGCTCCAGAGTGAAACTCTGCCTTTGTAAATTGGCATCAATATCCTCACTGTGACTCTGATATAGCTCACGTATAAGATTACGATGATCTTTCAGTTCATTGTCCCAGTGTGCTGTACATTTCAACGACTGCCCTTCGCCTCGATCAATAGAGGACGAAAGAGAAACGTCATAATTGGGGTTTAGCAAAACTCTATAAGCATGTGCGACGGCTTCAAACTCGCCAGGCCTTCCTCCTTTATCAGGATGAGTTTCTAGTGCACGTCGGCGGTATGCCACTTTGATGTCCTCTTTTGTCGCATCTTCATGAATACCTAATATTTCATGTGGTTTGCCTTTTGCACTGCTGTTTTTTTGTCGCGGATTGGTATGCCGTTGCGATTTGTGTGTTTGTTCGGTATGATGCACGAGAGCAAAATCAAGCATACTCAGCTCCATAGCCCTTCGAATACTCTCCTCTTCCATCAAGTCGGGATCTTCATCAACGAGAGTACGAAATGTCTCACTGATTGATGCACTCAATGTGGCAGAATCATCTCTTCGACTTTCACTTCTGTTATAACTTACATTTTGACGAGAAGATGGCAGCACATTATTGACCTCTTTAGCAAGTAGCTTTACGATTGCTGGTTCAAATTCTTCCACATCTACTTCACTCCAATGCTGCCCTGGGACCAAATCACCAATTTTTGTCAACCAAAGCGGCGTTACAATCGGTATAGAGTTTTCCAAGCATGTGTGTAGCTTTGCGATTGCATCATTTGATAATAGAGAAAGATCATTCCCCTTATCATCATCTGTCGTAATCCAAATCGCATGCGTTATACTCGTGTCATTCAGCTCATGAAAGAATACAGTTCCACCGAAATTTTCGACAGTGCCCCCATGAAACTCTCTCTGATGTTTTGCTGTTGCACTGTCCTGCTTTTCATTGCTTTTGGATGTGTTGGTAATGATGGCGACAGAAGCCCCGCCTAGCGGGAGGAAGACGGCGTGAGTGACATCAAGATAATGAAAGAGATCGTTCTCTTCCATTGTAGTTGCTTCACTTGCATTCGCATAGGCTGATTCTGCGAAGAGACTTCTTTCTGACATAATTAAGAGGAAGTTTTTGTTCAATAAATTTTGTAAGCACTTGTTCTTTGTCCGTTCGACTTTGCCAATAACATCACCTTTCTACTACACCGATATCCACCCCATGGCGTTGCTCTTGCTATTGCTCTCGCTTCTATCTTTGGTTGCGGCGATCAGGGCTTTGTACCTATTTTTTACCTACCCGGAAAATACCCATTCGTCCGGTAATTTTTGGGT
>JALLBJ010000382.1:0-24752 GCA_036940105.1 Skeletonema potamos
TCTCAACACCTGCCCCCCCCCCCGATACATAATTGACAATTCATAATGTGCTGCAATATCGCCCAGCTCAGCTCCCTTCGACAATATTCAAAAGCACTTCTGAAGTCTCCATCTTCGTAGTAGCATGTCTTACCCTCTTCTCGTAGTGCAACCGGATCATTCGCCTCTACTCTTTTCATTCTATTCCCAGTGGCCTTTTCCTTCGATTTTGGTATTGGATGTCGACAGAATGGGCATTTGTTTTCAATCTTCTGCTCCATCTTGCGAATGCTATTGGCGTATCTGCATCCATCACAGATCAATTTGCTGCAACATGCCATCATACTGGATTATTTTGATCAAGCGATAGCGGCAAAAAACAGATCGGACAGTCACCGAGAGCTGCTTTCAGGTTGCTTGAATAAAATTTTGTCTCTCAATTCAGCGGCTCGTTTCTTACACTCTCGGTCGTGTTGTGGCCTATGATCCGTCTGACATTTTACGCCACAATATCGAACAGATTTACAGCCGTCACATGCCCTCAATTTCATGTTATCCACTCCTGCGGTGCCACCACAAAAAGCGCAGCTCAACATGCTGTCGCTCCTCTTGCTCTCTACTTCGGCATTCATAATAAATACAATAGCCACGACAGCACCATGTGGTAGAAAACGCAGCCCAAGCTCATGAATTATTACGATATGCTTAATCCTCTTAGTACAAGCTATCTGTGATGTGACTGTCTCAGCAGTGCCGGATGACACGTCTCAAAGGCCCCCAACATCACTCTTTTCACACTATCTACACTACTTCTCCTTCCCACTTCTTCATTCACATCATCATGACAACCGTCTTCCCTCCCATGCCCTTGCTGCCCATAACGTCTCCATCGACCATATCAGCATGTCGCAATCTCCCTCTGCGCCCCTCAGACATTATCATCTGCTCCTATCCCAAGTCTGGCACGACGTGGACGCAGCATATCGTTCTGAGTTTGCTTTTGGCTGATCGAAAGTATAAAACTGCTTCCTCTGGGTCTGCTGGCGATGATGATGATGATGATGATGATGCAGCTAATGCTAATAATGCACGTGATGACATACCGTACAATCACGTGTCCGACTACGCACCCTTTTTTGAAATTGATGCACGCTGGCAACAGCAAGAATCACCCGACAAGGCCATCAGGGGGAGCAAGGACAGAGACAGCAGCTGCAGAAGTGTGTTGGCAGATTCGGTACAAAAGAATCACGCTCGGCTGGGACGAAGGGTGTTTAACACTCATTTGCGTTGGGATATGCTGCCCAAGAAGAGAGAGCAAACAAAAGATGGCAGCACGTCTCATGATGGCAACTTTGACAAAGAGGAGGAGGAGCGACGACCACAATGCGGTAAATTCATTTACATCACACGCAATCAAATAGATGTCGTCTCCTCGTTCTATCATCATTTATCAAACCAAAAAGAGGGGACGTATACCGATACGTTTGACACCTTTGCCAGAGATTGGATGCAGGGTAAAATTCCATTTGGTAGTAGTTTGGATCATTTAATTAGTTTTGCTGAGGGCTTTGCTAACAATTCGTACGACACGTCTACAACTTCTACTTCGAATGGCAGTAGGAGCAACAGTACCAGTAGTCCACAACCACTCGTCCTTCTATCCTACGAACAACTAAAGTCCAATCTCCACACCGGAATCCATCGTATCATCTCCTTCTTAAACCTTATTCACATCCCAACACATGTACTAAACGAAGAACTATTACCATCATTTGAATTCAATTCCATGAAGAATAACATACATAAATTCCAACCCAAGTCGGTAGGGTGGTTGAATGGATTTCAATTTTTGCGGAGGGGGGTTGTTGGTGATGGGAGGAGGTTGATGTTGTTGTTGAATGATGATTATGATAATGATGATGAGAGTGAAAATCATGATACTAATGGTGACGAGGGAGGGGGGGAGTCATCAGAATTGATGAATGCATATCATGCTTGGGTGGAGAGGGAGGAATATTGTTCCAAGATTACGAATTTGTTCAAGGATGAGTGTTATGTGGAGTGTAGAGAGGTATTTTTGAGTGTGGTGTGAAGAAATAAAAGTAAGAGACTTCCTGTCCAACTGGGGGGGATAGGGTGACTATAATGCATATCCGCTCCATTCTGGGCTAAAAGTCTCGTAATAAATATCGACCAGAAGACAACGATGGGGACAACTAAATTGATGAGTAGGTAATCATTAAAAGATTGATGAAGCATGCATCGTTGAGAAGAATGTGGTATGGTAGTAGGTATGGTATGTTTCTAGTCAGTCGGGTTTCTCGTAAAATAGGATGAAATTTTCGGCGAGAGGTGTTCGACTCGATTTTGTTTGTTGCTCTCCTCACAACATCAACAACGACATCAATCAAGATGAGATCGAGGAATGAGAACAGCAATTTATCGGTCCATGCCATCGCGGGGACAAATGTAGTCATACTGGGATTGAATCTGAAGGATAATGTGAATTTTAGCGGCGGTGGCGATCTATGTCCCTCCACCCTATCTGCTGTGATGAGCTCCTTGACGGTGGTGGACGATGATAACGGGGCTGACGCCAAAAAAGCCTCTTCACAATGTTCTGCACTCATAAACAACGAAAGGCCACCCTCCCGAGATGTGTTTGTAGGCTTCGCCATTGATCGGCGTGACCTATCTACTGGGAAGTCCATTTCACTCAATTTTGACGGCAAACCGATCCAAAAGTTTCACTTTGGAGATTACACCGTCGAAAAGGGATCGGAATATGAATATTCAGTGCGACGAATGATCAAAGCACCGAGTAGGTCGGGCTACAGTTTCTTTTCTCGGCCAAAGTATTTAAAAGTGGGATCACCACTTGTTGTTACAATTACTACAGAGGATCCTTCTTCTGGAAAGCATGGCATCTACTTCAACCGTGGTGTTGCTGGCTCTCAGGCTTACGCTGAAAAGTTTGGAGAGTTTCGTAAGTGGCACAAGATCAACAAATATGGGACGCCGCATTGGACATCTATCATCAATCCACTGTCCATTCCCGATCCAGCAAAGAAGAAAGAGGCGTGTGCATGGCTATCGCGGGGGTTGGAGGAAGCTATTTTGGAATTCATCTCTCAGGCTGGAGATGGCAATTGGCAAATAAGGGGAACGGCTTATGAATTTACCCACAGTGAGGTCATTCATGCATTTGCTGCTGCTGTCGAGCGAGGTGTGGACGTGAAGATTATTAGACATGTGAAAGGATCCTATCGTCCAAAGACTCGTTACAACGATGTTGTCGAAGATGAAGATGGCAAGGTAGTGAAGGAGTGGGTGCCGGACAAGACAACTAATGATGCGCAGCGTGCCATTGACGCCGTTGGATTTCACTCATTGGATCATGCACGTATTTGGCACCATGATACCTTCATCGAGCGTCATACTTCGTCCATCATGCATAACAAGTTTATCACACTTATTCATGATGGGAAAGCCATCCAGGTCTTTACTGGAAGCACAAACTTCACCGAAAGCGCCCTCTATGGTCAGAGTAACGTCGGACACATTGTTCGAGATGAAGATGTTGCAAAACAATATTTGGCGTATTGGAATGAACTGGCGAAAGATCCTCCCGGGCGCAGCAAACGACATTATGGGGAGGAGGACAGAGGAGGAAGATCGCAGGATGAATATAAAGTCCCCATGGATGAAACCAATGAACAGCTCCAACCAGATCCAGCTGGGACACAGCCGCATGGTACAATCACTGTCCTTTTTAGCCCGAGGAAAACATCAGATCTCCTTGATTGGTACGCCGATCGTATGCGCGACGCATTTACTTCTGTTCATCACACTGCTGCATTTGGAGTATCTCAAACGTTTGCTCAAGTCTTGAATCGTGATGGAAACTCCAGCGGTGAAAGAGGTGTTCGTCGATCACCTCGTATAGCGAAACATATCGAAACAACTGATGATAAGTTACTTCGCTACATACTTTTCGACAGCCAACCAAGTGAACGCAGCTCTGAAAAGTTCCGAGAGGGTGCTAAGAAGAAGGGGAAGGGAGATGTTTATTGCGACTACTTTGACTTCAGGAAGGTAAAATCCAATCGAATCGCGTATGGAGCGGTCCTCTCTGAAGGGAAGACAGAGTTGGATGGTGGAACTTCATCCTCCGAACACTCGGAAGCACTTACGGGGCTTAGCACTTTTGTCGACTTTGTTCACACCAAGACCTTGCTTATTGATGCACTTACCGACAATCCTACAATAATCACGGGCTCAGCCAACTTCAGCATCGCCTCCATTGAGCAAAATGATGAGAACATGCTGGTGATTCAGGGCGACACGGGTGTGGCGGATGTTTACTTCACGGAATTCATGCGTTTGTTTGATCATTTCTACGCTAGAGATAAGCACAATGAGTCGTCAGACCATGGATCCAAATCGGCACGTGCTTGGTGTGATGTGGTTGAGGACGATTCCTGGATGAAGCCGTTCTTTGATCCATCGAATCAATTATTCAGGGAGAGAGTGCTCCTCGGTTGAATGCATTTATTATCAACAGTCAATCTAATTTATGAGGGCACTTATTTGTAGTCTAATCTAATCTTTCACCCCCGCAGCAGCGTCTTTCTTTTAATTCCCCTCGTTACTATCAGAACTGTTGCGCCGCCCCTTCGTCTTTGAGTACTTTCTCCAAGTCCTTGCGATCAAGGCTACAGAACTTTCAATTTTCAGCATGAGTCTTAATTCCTCTATCCTTTCACGAACATCTGCCCCACTCACTGGGCTCGCCGTAGTTGCAATTCTCATGATCTATGTGTATCAGGAGGCACGTGTGTGAGAGCCGATGTTATAATGGTCAAATAATCACTTCACTGATGAAACAAAAAACAAACTCACTGAATGTGTCCTATCCATTCGATAACCCCAGTAACCAAAGGAGATTTTGGGGAAGAAAGACTGAACACGCATTCCCATTTGATGAAACATTACCGTCATAGCAACGAAGCGTTGCATGCTGGCAATTCGTGACTCGTACAGCTCCATGCTGAAGTGCTGGCTTTTTGACATTGCCAATGAGCTGACTCCAGGATTGAGGGAATGTTTTCGTAACTCTTCTCCAAAGTACCTTTCTTTCGACGCCTGAACCTGAGTCAATCCACGACTATCACGATTTTTGACGGTGAGCTCAGCCAGTAGGTTTGGCATTTGTGAGACTGGAGTTGAGAACTAAAGAGTTAGCACGTGAATCAAGAGACGCAGCAAAAGTGATACATAACACATTCAAAGACTTGCCTTTTAGAAACTCATCAAACTCTAGTTTCCCGTCTTCATCAAAATCAGCTTCTTCAAAGAGTCTATTCAAGTGCTCTTCTGAGACGTTTGGATCAATTTTTTGGTATGCAGCAATGAATTCTGCCATTTCAATAACACCGTTTCCGTCGGAATCAATTTCATTGAACAGACGTCTAGCATTTTCGATTCCTTGTCGTCTATGTGTATGAGGAGGTGCTGTGTGTGAGCCGATGTGACAATGGTAAAAATGATCACTGCACCGATTAAGCAAACTCACTCTTTTATCATCGAGTCTACCAGACGAAACACATCCGCAGCTTCGCTTCTTTTCTTACGAGCTTCTTTTTCTAAATTAACATACGCCCCAAGCAGAGATGCGCTAGAGCGAGCAGTTTTAGCTTGTCGAGAACGAGATAGAGACAGCTCCAAAAAGTTCCCATTTCTCTTGGGTGTGAAGAAAGACGTGGCCGTCCTCAACAATGAAGGTCTCCTAGTAAGCTCTTTCTCTTCACTTATCTTTGCCTTCCTTTGTCGAACTAAATCTTCGTGTGCATCGATGTCATCTAGAACCTTTTCGCTCAGAAAGAGTGGACGATGGCTAAAGTAGATGAACGGTTGAGTTAGCAATAGTGAGGAGCAGATTTATCTCCATGATCATCCTGTGAGTACTGACTTACCTCTTCAGATAGATAGCACGTTCACTGAGCGGGAGCTTGGATTTATTGTGTCCAATAGTAATGCTCTCGCACGTTCCACCAATACTCTGAATAGAACTGGCTTGGTTAATCGATAGACACGTCGAAGCTTCAAGAGAAGTAAGAGCTGGTAACCTTCCGTCAGGTCGGCCACAAACAAGCAACGTTCCTCTTACGACTCGGTGCGTGTGTCTGTGGACTAAGTGATCAGCCGGATTACCACTTAAGACGTTGAGGCCCGCAATGCTGTATGAACAAGCAAATATCTTACTCAAGAAGGCTTCCGCGCATTGAGATACCCATGGACAATCTCCTACCACAACGGTTCGGCCTACCATGCGATGCCTCAGATTTCTTCCCTGAACTAACCTGAGAATTGTGATGTTGATTTGTGGCAGCCAAAAGTAAAGGCATGCATCAAGGAATCGTACAATGTAAAATGCCCATTCACTCTGCAACCCAAATGCCGTAGCCAGACCAGAAACTAATGGCCATCCGCTTGTAACAGTTCCAATAATGTAGATGAAGCTCATGATATAAGCTTTTGCTCCCTCGAGTATGTGATCAGCCCAAAGATCTCCAGCGGACCTTAATTCTTTTTCCGTCTTGCACCGTCTCTCGTGGAGCACATCGCCACGAATGTCTACACCAACTATTTCTTCGAGAGCCTTGATATTCTCTGTTGAGAGAGGTAGAAGAAAAGGTACGGAGGTGAGATCGCATTAGCTCTAGCAGTGATCAAGTGGCAGTGATAAAGAGGAGTAAGAGATACGATTTCTTACCTTGATTGCACCTCTCTAGGATTTGTAGATCTAGTTCAGTAATGACTGCTCCGCTGACATGACGAAATGATGGTTCACTAATTATCGACACACAAATGTGTTCAAAGATATTGGTCAGCAACTGGTGCGTGGCGACGACGCTCACACTGCATGGCTCAGCTGGACGCACTCCACATCCGGTGCTAAAGATTCGACTTGATAGTAAGTCATCACTGTACATTGATCGGAGTTGCTTGCCGACCTGTGTGTCCCACTCGCTCGTCACGACAAAGATGGACGAAGAGAAGCTCTGGAGCAAATTGGAACATGCAAGCGGGCCAAATGTTCCTCCACTATGGGATACAATCATAACGATTGGGCTGCTCTTCATCTCCATAGACTTTTGAGAGTAAGGAAATCCCGTACAAGGCATGGCTAGCTCTTGTCCAAATAAACCGAGAAGCTTGTTTGACGAAACCGCCCTGATGAAAAGATGAGGGAAACATTTCTGCAAATCACTCACAAACTGCTCTGCGACCCACAAGCTGACTTCGCACCCAGTAACAAGGATATCAATCTGTGCTCCATGGCCTTTGATGCTCCCATCCACATGACCTTTCATTCTTTCTCGAATACAGTTGGCGAGATTCCAAGCAGTCATTCGATTCAACCCCACAGTGCGCCAATCCTGTTGAATAGCATTACATAAGTGAGGGATGTCCTGTATATCAGCAAGTACTGGATCCTCAAAATCGTCAAGCAGCGGCTTGATGAATTCATTGTTTTCAAGAAGTGTAAGACGCTTCGAAAGTTGTTTAGTCTGAGCGTTCATGCTCTGTTGTAATAGTACAACATTCACACTCCCATTCATGAGCTTTTCGACTTGTAAACTCCTGTTGGGAGGAGAGATGGCTGGATCAGCATCGCTCGCATAACCCCAGTCGAGGAGGGCGATCTCCCCTCCAAGATCATCCAAATCTAACCGAACCGCATTGTTAGCTTCATCAAAGCTACTATGCACCAAGGATCCTCCTGGGTTTTCGTAATTCAGCCCCGCCTATGGTACACAAAAGAGTTGAAGGGAAATTAATGTAAGAGAAAGTGTGTGCACAAACATACACAACAATGATACTTCGTCCTAACCTTGACAGCAGCTTGCTCAGACCCAAAGCAAATCAAACCCTTACGAGGATAGAACGCAATAGACAACGTTTGACCACGAGCAGCAAAACAAACCTGCCTATGCGCATCGATCGATGAACAAACCATAACACCAAAGCTGCCTTTAGCATTTTCGAGAAAGATTCGTGTCGAGTGCAGCAAATCATTATCGAAAAAGGCATCCACAGTAGCACGAATGAATTGCGTCAATTCATTATCTTCTGCATCTGACGAAACAAATTTTGCCAAAGACGCCATGGCAGATGATGATCGGCGAGGAGAAGAAGATCCATCGAGGATGTTGGAAGTATTATTGGTCGTCTTTACTCCTGGAAGAACATCGAGCTGACCACGGAGACATTCTTCTACAATCGATACTAGCAATTCACGCCTTTCAGAATCAGAGCTTATATCTTCTAAAGAATACTTTACATCCTCATCATCACCACCGCCACTGACATGATTGGCCTCTAACACATCTTTCAACGATGACTCAAAAATCTTAGCAATCTCTTCATATTCAGCAAGACTTGGATATGGCACGGCAGGATCAGCTTCTACTTTGGAATTGCTTAATGTCAAGCACAGTGCATATCGTAAACTCAAGGCAAATGACCCTTGTGTTCTTAGTAGATCAATCACTCCAGCGATTGCAGCTAATGCGCGTCATAATGAGTAACGAAAAGAGGCAGTCCAACAAGATGAGTGCAAGATAAAATTGGATACACATATAGGTGTACAACAACTCACCCGAATCAACCGTAGCAGGCATAGGAGTTTCAAGCACCTTCTCCAACCACTCCTGTACCACCATGACATCATAATACTTATCCTTCACCCTAAAAAATTCAAAGTCACCATTATGAGTAATATAATTCTCTACACCCACACTTCTTGGCTCCACGACTACACCACCACCACCACTCTTCCTCTTATTACCCCTATTACTACTACCAGTAGCAGAAGCAGACCCAAACGAATACACATTAAACTCTCTCCTCCTACTCCACAAATGAGGATGCGTTCCCTCAAAACTAGCCTTGGAGGATGTAGCAAAACGTGTATGTCCAAAAAATCCACGTACCAATTTCCCCGCCCCTTCATTTACTAAATATTCGGCTTTATTATATCCACGTATATTCCCAGTTGTGAAAGTGGAACAATTATCTTGAATTACCTTTTGTTTGATTTTTTTGGAAAGGTCGGTACGTTTGGCGTTGACAACTCGTGATCGAATACCTTTGAGTAATGGTGGTGGTAATGATTGTTGTTCGTTGATAGTAGTAGTAGTGGTGGTAGTTGGACGATGTTGTTTGTTGGAATATTTCACGGGTTCAAATGTAACTACTCCACCGGATTGTGCTCCCCTCATCATGGTAACATTCACCTATGATATATTATATATATAGATATAAAAATGGACAGGTGAGGAGCATAATAATATTATCATGTTGTTTGTTTCCATGATGAAATATAGGAAGACAGCACATTCAAAATATGAGCATACACAAACAGAAAGAGAGAGTGAGAGAGAGAACGAGAGTAGAGCACTTGGCGACAACAACAACAAGAAGACAAAAAACCTCTCACCATCTTCTCCAAGACGTCCAAAGCAGTCCGTCCCCCATCGATGGATAACCATGACGAGTTTAATAACAGTATTCCAAAATTACCACAGAAGAATGTGAGATAGTGATATCCATTCGTTTGTTGTTGCTGCTGCTGCCATGAAAAATACTGTGGCACAAATCCAAATAAATCCGTAGTTATCCCCTCCAAGGCAGTGACATATGCTACCAATACGACCATTGGAGACATGATGTTTATTTTGATCCCAAGTATGGATCTTTTGTAGTGGAGGGCATAATGACATAGGATGGCAAGGAGGACGCTAACTATCCATCCGGTGTGTGTGATGATGGAAATTCGTGTTGGTAGCTTCATGACATCGTCGTCCTCATAATCACTGTCGATGTCATGAGGGAGGGTGATGCATCGTCCTAGTAAGATGCGTAAAATCCGACTACCGCTGGTGAGAATGCTGACATTTTCATCATCATCATCGTTGCCGTGGTGGACACGTGTTTGGGCGGGCAAGAGCCATGATGCCATGACGAAGTGAGCTAATTCATGAAATGCTCCAAAGATGAGGTAGGTTACGAGCAGGCCGATCGTTGCCGTTGTTGGTTGCCGTTGCCGCTGCTCTAGCGGCTCGGAATTCTTCATCTTGCGTAGTCGTTTGCTTCGATGCTTTTTCTTTTTCGTCTGTTTTTATGATAACAACAGCCGCCTGTTAACTACACAGGGCTACGTGGAGGCTACGTGGTAATGTGCAACATATGCCGCTGACGTTTGCATTGTTTTATGTGCTAGCCTGGGATGGCGGCTCTCGATCGAGTTCGGCCATGTCATAGCATCTTCATTTTGAAAAAATAAAAAATTCGAATCTTCTCTTCGGTTTTAGTCACAGACATCAGTCACGAGTTTCACAGTGTCCCAAAATTGCAAATTTCCAAAAAAACAACAACAAATACATAGTCTGTTTGACACACTTCTTCTCGACACACGTCCACATTTGAAATGAATTAATGGTTGGATGGTTAGTTGTGTTTTTGAACCTTAAAAAAATTGGTTGGATGGGTTGTGTTTTTTTGGCAAAAACCAACTTCTTTGCACAATAAGAAAAGAAGTATGGGCCGCCTCAATAAAAAAAGAAATGAGCATAGGAAGAATTATCGCCTTGTTGTTGTTGTGTTTTACAAATGACGTGAACACGCGTCCGTGTTTGGAGCATCGGGAGGTAAAGACTAATGCGTGTTGACTTTTCGAATCAACATATGCAGCCACCGTACACGCGTCCATGCTGAGTCCGATCAACGATCGAGGTAGAGAGTGGGAGTTTCAGCTTTGGAGTTTGAGACAGCACGAGATTGGTTGTGCTTTTCAACATTTTTGTGCACAACATGTCCTCATAATTTTTCACAACTCCCAGTCCCTGAACAAAGAGCCTCCTTGTATTATTCACCCCGTCAACAATGAAACTTCAGCTTGTTGCATCCGCATCCGTGCTTCTCTGCACCATCCCAGGCGCTCTCTCCACCAAGTCAAGTTCATAGTTTTCTCTATAGGCATCATATTCATATTCAAATTGGCGCTTTATCTATTGTTTTTCATTTCGTATGGCCCGCTCATGCTCCTCATGCACTCACATACATCTTTAACTTCAATTGTCATCCTGCCTTCCCTCTCAAACACCAACCACGTCAGCTGCCCAACCTCCGTGGCATCAGCCTTGCTACCGATTATGAGGATCAGCTCGCTGACATGAAGGAGGATGGCCGCATCCACGAGGGACAAGAACAAGACTTCTAGGAGCTCGCTGATGTCCGTGACTGCAACGCTGAAGGCATCAATGATTGTAATGATTGCGCCAAGACTTGCGATGCCCTTGGTGGCTCGCCATCTTGTAGTTCCGCGGCAACAATCGGTGACGATGTTGAACACTTTGCATGTAAATGCTCGTTTGCCTCTGGTGATGAACGTTGCAAGGGCATCGCAAAAAATAAGGTTTAGATGACGTCGTCAACTCAATGAACCATTGACGAGAACGACGACTTCGGGATATTGCCCTGCGAGGTTAGTCTGATTAGGTTTAGGTTTTCTAGTAAGCTTTAAATTCACATTTACCCTGAAGTCTTCGTTGTAATATATATATATATTTAATATAAAAAAATCTTGTGTTTTTATTGCTGCCCTAGCATAATATCTGTGCATGTAATGATTTGTCACTCATGATGTCTCATGTGTGTGTGCATGTTGCTGTGCTGTTCAAATTCCTGTTTGATTGAATCTACCATCTTCTCTACTTGTCGAGATAATCTTATAATCTGCTTGCTCATACTACGTTATTATCATTATCATTATTATGCAAACAGTCAAACAGTGCTATGTACATCCTTGTTGAACTGTCCTTATATCAAAACATGACTGCAAAGAGGAACGTGCCATTTCAACAAAGGATGAGCTTCTATAAGATGCAGAGGAACTCTCGAATACCATACCACCCCAAACTGGCGACCCGTATGGTAACCCTAGCCAGCTGGTAACTTCTCTTCCAATATTGGTGCTACAGATATGTTGAACACAGTTCTGAAATCCGCTTGGCCAGCTGAGTCCAAATCCGGTGTGCCCCTGAGCTAGTTCGGAATAGGGGAGAATGTAAATTTGGGGGGCGTCCCCCCACCCCCCCTTGATCCTAACGGTAGGAATTAGTAGTGTGCCTGGCGCTCAACCGTTGGCGCCATCTTTTTCAGCCCTCCATCTCACACCACCATGCATTCCTCTCCTCATAAAAGCTAAGTACTATCAACACGATGCCGCCCAAGAAGAGAAAACAAACAGAGCAGGAGGATGACTCCCCCTCTAAGATTGCAAGGAGCTGTCGAAGAAGGAGAGGAAGGAACCACTGACGAAGCAACTACCAACGAAGCAACTACCAACGAAGCAACTACCAATGAAGCAACGACCAACGAAGCAACGACCAACGAAGCAACGACCGATGAAGGAATAGTCGTACCCCCACGAACACGGACAAAAGCAAAAGCCAAGAATCCAATCAATAAATATCATTTCTTCCACCACGACACAATTACAAAACCAATCCAACGGCCAGAGGAGAAGTTTATTAAATTGAAAGATATCTCAAAGAATTATCAGTTTGTGGCAACGGGCCCAGGACTTGTGCACATGCGGCAGCGCTCGTGTTGGTGCATGAATTGCATGTGCATGATGATGAAGGGGAAATTGAATTGGCCAGAATCCAAGCCTATCAGCGGATGCACGTCATCAACTCTATCGGCAATAGTTTACCAATTTGTCAAACAAAGCTGCAAGAAGACTTTGGGAAAGGGGGTTACGTCGACAAGGGCGGAGAGAGCACAAGAGAAGAATGAAATGACAGCTGGGCTTAGCCACGGTGACTGGATGCTCTTCAAAGGCGGAGAGGGTGATTCTCAAATGGTATGGCTTGGAAGAGCGGTTAGTAAAACAGAATGGTCGAATCAATGCATCTGGAAGAATGAAACAGGTCGCGATCTGATTGCCGGACAGGTCAGAGTTGCTCGTAATGAGTATGCAATCAATGTGCAATGGTACACACTCAGACAAGCCGACAACCCTCTTGAGTATGTCATTGAGAAAACAGAGCCAGACCTAATTGTTAATAACAACAAAGAACTATTGCATGCTGGCTTTATCATGACGCAGGTGATTGGATCAAGAAGCCGAGTTCCAAGACGACGCAATGTTCGGTCAATTCAAAATGATGATTATGAGTATGACACACCTGCCAGCTTGCAAACAAGCGAAGGACATTGGTTCAGGAAGGAATGGGGCAACGTCTGGACTATTGCTCAAGAAGATAAAGACGTTGCGCTTGCAAAAGTTGGGCTTGTGTGACGATGAAAATTGTAGGTGAAAATATTAGAAATCATTTTTTGCTTTTTTTGTTTTTCTCGACCTTTTTTTACCAGGGGCACACCAGATTCAGAGGCTGCTCGCCAAGAGGAACATTTTAAGCCTATAAAAGCAAAGTGTAGACCCTGCGGTTTAAGAGAAGTTACTTTGGGGGGTATAATGGCTAGGGTTACCATACGGGTCGCCAACTGTGCTAGAGCTAACAATTCTTAAAACCCACTGAGGATACAATATAACATTCTTCTTTGTAGGTAAGATGGTGGTGGTGGAGTAATGATAATGCCTTGAAGCAGTGTTAGAGGGAGGTAGTATCCGAATACAACCCCACACTATAACACTTCCATCTTCCATCATCATCCCCGTCGTTGTTGATGACATTATAGCGTTAGCACTGCGCTCTCATCATCTTTTTCTTCATACTCTCCTCCTCCTCCTCATAAATATTATATCGATCACTCCCTTGTCTCATCCTCTTCCACCACTATTATTACTACCAACTACGCCCCCCTCCTGCGTCGTTTAGTACGTAATCGATCCAGCAATATCCTAACGCCCATCAACCAATATCCACATTTAATACAATCTCACCCACAATAATAATCCCTTCGCCTTCGCATCCGCCCACAATCAAATTAATATTTGATGATGGTGGACTTAGTAATGGCAAGACAAAGATAGATGGAGATGGTGTAAAGGATAGGGCAGTGGCGAGATGGCTGTTAGTGTTGAATGATATGTAGTCGTTATATCGTCGTGGTAGTAGTCGTTCATTTTGTCGTAATGTTATCTACATCCCCCCCCGATATGACATTCGGCAGCATAGGGTGCATTTTCACTTGCCATAACTATTCCGAAATCTCCCATGTTGTGCTGTGTGGTGTCTGAACGAAGATTGATTGAGTGACTGCGAAAAACGCGCTCAAACAACCTGGGGTCCCAAAACGGTAATTTCCAAAAATGTGGTTGACACGCGTCCATGATGTTTAGAGCATCGGGAGGTAAAGACTGATGCGTGTTGACTTTTTGAACCTCTTTCATGCTGCATGCTTTAGAGCTTTTAAGATTAGATATAATTTATCCATTTGGAATCGATAGTATTTTACGTACACGAGCCACCCTTCCATGCTGAGAGGCCGATCGAAGATCGAGGTAGAGACTTGGCTTTTGAGAAAGCACGAGATTGGTTGTGCTTTGCCACATTTTTGTGCAGAGGGCCTCATATTACTCCCAGAATAAAGAGCCTCCTTTTCAACCCGTCTACAACAATGAAGTTTTTTGAGATTGCCACCGCTTTGATCCTTGCGGGCAACGCTGTCGTTGTGAGTGTTGAGTTTGGTGTGCTAATGTTAATGTGTTCTTCTGGTAGAGGGATGCTTTGGGTGCATCTGTCTTCCTCGTCCTCTCGGCTCTCGGTCATGCTCGTTATGCACGATTACTCCGCGTATCTATTTATCCTCTCATCACTCACATAATATTTGTGCCCCCTTTCTCATCTACTTCTACTTTTCTTTTAGCTGCCCATGAAGTTCCAAGTGAGAACCTCATCACATATTTGCCGATGCATACAATACCGAGGTTGGCACCTATATTCCTCGCCCGGAGTGCATGAAATTGGGGACAAAACTGACGGAGTGCGTCAATAAGATTAAAGCCAAGGCGGATGAGGACAAGGAAATCAAGAAGTGGGTGCAGGCTTATGATAAGGCGAGGCAGACAGCCGGCCGTTGCTTCAATAAAGCGATGGAGCAGGGTGACCCATCTAAGATTGAAAAATGTGGACCCCCTCTTTTAGATATCACTGACAAATATTGCTCAACAGAGGCTTACAGGAACGAATGTGGCACAGGACCTCCTCTCTTGTTTGAACACTTTGTCCTCGACACAGCTGAGGAGCTCGTGGTTGGTAAGTGTTATGTTGTTTTGTTTTTGTCTGTTCCGCTGTATTATGTGTCTGTCCTATGATGTAATTGTACATGTTTGTTTGGATGATGCCTTTTTTCCTCTTGTATGTCTACAGCTGCATCTCTAAAACGCACAACCCTCTTGTCCTCTGCTATTCTATTTCTTTTCTCTCTCAACAGCTGCCTCCTGGGGAGGCGAGGAGGATATGGATTCCTTCGATATCACCCGAAAAACCTCCACGTATGGACTCCGTGGATCTTCCTTCAAAGAAGATGAAGAGGCTGACGAAGAAGTAGTTGGCCGAAAGTGATGTGTGAAGCCAAAGAGAGGGGGGAAATGTATAGAGAGCAGATGAGCCAAAAGCACGTGCTTGGGAGAAGACCAAGGCGGCGTCTAAGGATGTTGCTGATAATATTAAGAAGTGGTGGCACAATATCGGAAATCCTCCTGATTTTGAATCAGGCCAAGATGGAGAAGACGAGTTTGATATTCAATGTTGAACATAAAGACGAGGTAGATTTGATAATGAATTCAAACCATGACACAGGTTAGGGTTAAAAAAATATTTACAGAATATAATGTAACACGTTCTGCACCAAGAAGTATTTTTAGTCATTGATTGATAAGCTATTACTTCACCCCAAACTACCCAACACAGTAGAACAAAATAAGCTTGTATCTACCCCCCAAAGTAATCGCTTAACTGCCTCGACACTTTCTCACTTCTCTCTTGCAAAACAAAGGCGGGGGTTGGGTGGACCGCCAGAAAATTGACATAGTAGCTACAGGCTGCTTCATTCAACGTCAACCAGAAGACCTTCTTCCCTCCCATGCCCTTACTGTCCATAACATGTCCATCGGCCATATCTGCTGTTGCGAAGCTTGAGTCATGAGATGGCAGCAATGAGTTCGGAACGATGTTTGAATGCTGCCAATCTGCGGAGAAATTGAATGCTAGTAAGTAGTGCCATCAGCTCATAATTGCTGTTCTTCTGATGTGCTTTACGCTCCTTCGGCTTGTGCCTTTTCCGCCATTATGCAAACAAGCTGGTGGTATCATGGTCAAAGCTTGATACATGCACAGCTATCTCTAAACAGCAATAGCAATAAGTAAAGACAATATCATACCTCTGTTAGTAACTAATAGCGAAATTTACTATATTATAATAAGTATTCAATATTAAAGACCGATAAATAGTTCATGATATATCCAGGCGCTGCGTAAACAACAAATAAATAGGCAATAAGCAAAAAAGTTGACTCATGAAACAAAAATTCGAAGGCGGCTAGTTTGCCACAGCAGAGCCACAAATTAATACTGGGGGCAGCAATAATTCTTATCATAAATTTAGAGCCAAAGTGCTAGTGCGAAGAAGACATCCATTTTTCAACAGCTGCGTGTGTCATTTCCTCTCTCCGTCAGCAAGCCAGCCTACAGATGGTAAAGTAGCGGATCATCCTATGTTTGACTGTTCTCTTGCCAGCCATATCTGCAAAGCTGCTTCTACCACCTCCCTTTGGGGACTTTTCGTAGCATCCACGGCAGACTGATGTCCTCGAAGAGCCGCTGCAAAGTCCTCTTTGCTGACTAATCCAACCTTATAACCCTCCTTTAACGCACCCAATGAAAAATCATATCCAAGATTGGCGGCGATGATCCAATGCTTCCTTGCTCTCTCGTGGTTGCCATTTTCATTTTCTATCGCTCCAAGATTGTGTCTCGCATTGGGATGGCCGCCGATGGCAGCCTCTTCCAAATGATACAATTCCATCTCCTCATCCTTCTCAACACCTGCACCCCCCCGATACATGTTTGATAGATTATAATGCGCTGTAATATCCCCCAATTCAGCTGCCTTTGACAAATATTCGAATGCACTTTTGTAGTCTCCATCTTCGTAGCGTCTTGTACCCACTTCTAATAGTGCAACGGGATCATTCGCCTCTACTCTTTTCATTCTATTCCGATCGGCCTCTTCCTTCGATTTTGGTAACGGATGCCGACAGAATGGGCATTTGTGTTCAATCTTCTTCTCCCTCTCGCGAATGATATTGGCATCATGACAACCTACACAAATAATTTTGTTGCAACATGTCATCATAATTGATTTTTTTGGATCAAGCGATAGCGGCAAAAAACAAATCGGACAATCCCCCAAATGGCTCCTTTCAGGCTGCTGGAATAAGATTTCATCACGCAATTCACCGGCTCTCTTCTCGCACTCTCGCTCGTGTTGCGGCCTATGATCCATCTGACATTCATAACCGCAATATCGAACAGATTTACAACCATCGCATGTCTTCAATTTGATGTCATCCTCTTCTCCGACGCCGCAGGAAGCGCAGCACATGACATACTCGTCCTTCTCCTCTTTTGCTGCACAGTTATTATTATTATTTGCACTCATGTTTGCTACTACCGCTTCAAAAAGATGACAATGACAGTATTACTATGGCAAATGAAACGGAAATCTTTTCTGCCGAAGGAGTCCCGTATCCCGCGCGGTTGTTCGTCCACAACCGACCGTCATTCAGAACACCACAAAAAGTACCATACCATAGACCATAGATACTTTCGCCGCATTGTATTCCTCTTCCTTCTTGTAGCTTGACACAATCATGGAACACGTCCTCCCCACGAAGAAATCCGGTCCTATCTGAAACGATGATGATGCCGATCGCTGCGCCTTTCAAAAGAGCGAGATAATCTTTCTTCAAGCAGAGTTGATGCAAAGACAAAGAAGGATGTTGAAGTTATTTACCTCAAGTTGAAGTGTCCTCGAGCGTCTGTTATGTCACAGACACCGACTACTCGCTCTCACCTACCACGTGCCCGCTGACTAGCCGCTGACTCATTGACTTTTTGACACATCACTCAATGACCTTATGCGGGCGAAAATGCTACTACACAGATATCTTCCATAATAACTCAGGCACCATGAAGACAACTACCGCCATCGCTACCTTACTCGCCGCCGTCGGCGCATCTAGCACCGAGGCACTCAGCGCCCCAGCAACGCCTACAGTTGTCCTCCCAGGAGAAGTAGACCTCACCGCCGCCTTCGCCACCTCCACCTTCCCTATCTCACCGCCCGATCTCATCACACGTGCCAAACAAGTCCTCTCCCCCCAAATAGGAATCGGCACCAAAGACTCCGGAGCATGTCTCGCTGACGACTTTGAATTCGTAGCCGCCGTCGTCGGTCCAATCAACAAGGAGGAGTATTTGAATGCGTTGGGAGGATTTAAATTGGAAGAATCCTTCGACATAAAACAGAATGTCTTTGGATTTACTGTCGATCCATTGCAGCACAATCGTGTGTGGTGGTTTGATCGACAAATTTCGAAACACATTGCTCCATTCATGGGAGTGCAGCCTCCGACAGACTCTACTACTGAATTAACGCTGCCCCCTCAATTATTTCATATGGACTTTAATGAACAAGGTCTCGTTAAAGAATTTGGATTTTACACCATTGATCGTCGGCAGGGTAATACCGGCGGATTGGGAGGGGCATTTGGATATTTTTATGGAGTGGGGAAGCCATTGCCTATACGAGAGTGTCAGCCGTACAAGCCGTCATTTAGATTTAGGGTGTTGAGCTTAATTGGCAAGATGGGGAAGAAGTTTTCGAAGAGTATGAAATAGACTCGAGAGGTCTATTTACATCGATGGACAATCGCGGGATAGGAGGTAGTTCAGGATTGAGGGGATGGCTTTGGGGATTGATTGGTACTAATGGAGCATTATATCCAGTTTTAAGTTGCTACTTGCTATTGTTACTCCTCATCGAAAAGTAGTATCAAGAGGCCGAAAAGTCTGATGTCTTGATATCATCTTTGTCTTCAGCATAATTATCCCCTTCAACGTTGCTTCCTTCGATCCCCTTCAACGCTGCTTCCTTCGGACACAGTCAGCTTATTCTTCTTCGAAGGAAGATCCACGGAGGCCATAACTATCTGCTGACGAGATTGATGCGAAGTCTTCAAACATGGGGGGGCGGAAGGTAGATGGAGCGCCTTCGCATGCTTTCACCATCGCTTTTGTTGGGCAATATTGGTCAATTTTCCCAAGTGCATCTTTCATACACTTCACACTAGCAGGGCTATAGTTATCCCCCGATTTTGTTACGCAAGGTTCGGCTTTGTCAATTGCCTTTTCCACAGACTTTTGCCACTTCTTGATATCATCGTCACTCTTCGCCTTGGCAATAGTCTTCTCGACGCACTTGTGGGCTTTCTTTTCCTCACTGATGCACGTTTTTTCGTCGAAAAAGTCCATATCCTCCTCGTCTTCCGAGAAGGCATCTGTATTAAGACGAAGTACAATAGCAGATCAAATAAATAAGTGGACGGGAGGGATGGGAGTCAGAGATGCACCTATAGACACAATAGAGCAAAAGGTATCGAAGCAAGATATGCACAAAATCATCATGGGACAGACTCATCACACAGCGAAGGAGGGACACCCAAACACGTTCGAAGCAGATAAAACAACAACACTCACCAGCCTTTAGATCTTCAGCGAGGTCGAGGACAAAGTTTTCAAACACGGAATGTGCCACGCCACATGCGCTCAGCGCAGCTTCAATTGGGCACTTTTCATCAGCGATTTCGAGAACAGGTTTGAAACATTCGGTAAGATCTAACATATTTTCGGCATCCTCCAAGCAACTTTCGGCTGTCTTGGACGCGTTTTCAATAGACTCCGCCCACTTGGTGTCAGTGGCGGATTCCTCGAGGCACTCTCCCAATTTCTCTGCCTCGCTAATGCACTCTGGCAACATGCTACATGCGTTCAGAAAAGTTTCCGTTGAGCACTTTGTGTCAACGATATCGAGAACAGGTTTGACACATTCGTTAACCTTCAACATGTCTTCGGCTCCCTCCATGCAACTGTCGGCTGTCTGGGCCGCGCTTTCCACAGACGCCGCCCACTTCGCGTCCTTGGCAGATTCCTCGAAGATGCACTGATACACCTCCTCTCCCTCGCTAATGCACTCAGTGAGGCCAAAACTGATGGTGGGAGGAGTATAGGTGCTAGCCGCGGCATGGTAGGCACGCTTGAGAGCGATGAGGTTGTCGCTGGGAATCTCATAGGAAGCTGGAAGAAGACGAAGATGATGATGAAGAGAAGAAGTTAGAAGAGCATACATGTGGGCATAAGAGAGGATTAGTGATGTAGTGGCATCGACACATAATATATTGAGACATGACAGATACACGAGCGTCATACCCGAAAACTCCCTCAGAAGGCGACTACATCACGACACATCAAAATCAAACAACTCAACACTTACCAACGACAGCGTTTCCCGCAAGGAACGAGGCGACGGTGGCGGCTAACATAAAGAACTTCATTGTTGTTGGTGCTATTAAAAGTTAGGAGCTCTCACGTGAGAGAGACGACAGTAGAGATTTTTTATGAGAGACTACCATAGCATGCTGCACAAAAAAGAAGTTGATAAAACACACATCCGAAGCCAAAAATGTTTTTTTTGGTGAGGAGACGCGTGTACGGAGGCTCGTAGCAAGTACCAATTCCGAAAGGACTTTGGATCTTGATTCTAACAGTTGTATGTACGTCAGTATGTACATGTAGGTAATGAATACTTATCATATATGTGAGGAGTCCCATACTCGAAAAGACTCGAAACGACCGTACACAAAATAAAATAGCCAAAAATAATCAAAAAGACCATGAAACATGAAAAATAGTAATAACAAGTATCTTGCTACTTTTTGTATCTGACCAACTAAATAAACATCAAACCCAATCATCTAAGCAACAAAAATAATAATCAATCAAAAAAAGAATCATCATGGTCGCCAACCCCCGCATGTCCACCTCATCCAGCAACAACAACAACAACAACAACAATGCGGGCATGATAACCGCTGGCGACCCCTCGTCCGAATTCTCCATTGAAAAAATGCTCGGCGAGGGATCCTTCGGTCAAGTCTTCCGCGCTCGACATTTACGCACCGGTGCCATCGTGGCCGTGAAGGTCGTGCCCAATCAAGAGGGGGATGCTGCCGAGGCAGATAAAATTATGGGCGAGATTGACATTTTGAGTAAATGCAACAGTCCATTTATTGTGGGGTACTTTGAATGCTTCGTGGCGCCGCCGAAACAAAAAATGGATGCCCCCGAAATGTGGATCGTTATGGAATTTTGCGATGGTGGGTCCATTAGCGATTTAATCGAGGCGGCTGGTGGGCGGGGAAGCTTTGCCATGCCAGAGGAGGCGATCCGTGCGGCGTGTGCGGGCATTGTGTTGGGGTTGGAATATTTGCACAAGAAGGAAATTTGTCATCGGGATATCAAATGTGGGAATGTGCTGTTGACGAATGATGGACATGTCAAGTTGGCCGACTTTGGCGTGAGTGCCGAGCTGACGAATACGATCAACAAACGCAAGACGGTTGTGGGGAGTCCGTTTTGGATTGCCCCCGAGGTTATCAAGGAGGCGCACTATGATGGACGTGCCGACGTTTGGTCACTGGGGATTACCGCCATTGAAATGGCAGAGGGGGCACCACCTCATTCCAATTTGAACCCATTGAGGGCCATCTTTTTGATCCCGTCCAAGCCGGCACCAACATTGGCAGATCCTGACAATTGGAGTCCGGAAATGTTGGACTTCATTCGATGCTGTTGTAAAAAGGACCCCTCGGAACGGAGTGATTCGGCGTTATTGACATCGCATCCATTCGTCAAGCAGGAGGTTAATGCATTGCAGAGGATGCATGCCAATTTCGATTACAGTGGGAATGGAGGGGTGAGGGGATATGAACAGGAGGCGGCACAAAATACCAATCGACCTCCGGGATTACCGGCATTGCGTAGTTTCATGGAACGGATGAGAAACCCTTTGGATGCCGTGAAGAAAGAACGTGATATGGGCCATCCTGTTGGTCATGGTGGTGGTAGATTCGATGAAAGTGATGACACGGCAATGTCATCATCTCCCTTGTTCACGAAGGAGAGTGAGGGAGGATCCTCCTTTGACGAATCAGATCACAACGATTTCAACAAGAAGGGGTCCACTTCCAATGCTACAATAGAACAAAGGAATCTCAATCCACCCGATTGGAATAATAATATGGGAGTAGTGCTCCCCAACAACAATGCTGTCGGTGGTGGTGGTGTGAGTGGTAGTGGCATATTCAACCGCACAATCAATGACATTGATCCGGAACTAAAACACGATCCTTTGTTTCAAGATGAAATGTACAAACTCAACCAATTGTACGAGGCGAAATTAGCCTCATTACAAGCAGCACACGAAGAATCGCGACGAAAAATTATCATTTCCGCCATGGTACGTAATCGCAAGGCGGTGGATGTCAAGGTGTTAATGGAGCAGGCTGCCGCGAGGAGGGATGTTGAATTGAAATCCAATGCTGTTTATAATGATGCGGCGAATAATGAATGTTTCAAGGTAATGTTGGAGAGTATGGGGGCAGCAGCCGCCGCTGCTGGTGCGGATTATGGTGGGAATGCCGAGAGACATGCCTCCACTGCTGCAAGAATGACGCCTTCACCAACACCCTATGCTGAGAGCGATGAGGTCGTGGTACAATCATTGAATGAATTGGATAATCAGGTCATGTATCATGTAGGACAATCCTCCGATGTAAGTGAAGATGACATAAATTTGGACCATGTTTCTATCGGTGTTTCACCGACAGCGAGTCATGAGAAGCAGGAGATGATATTTTGAGAGGAGAAAATATAAGCGCTTAGTCCTTACTTCGATGTGAACGATGTAGTAGATTCTCGCTAGAAAGAGAGAGAGAGAGCTCGCGCTAGCGGCGACAAATAATGGATGTATGTAACCGATTTTCTTCCCACAATTGTCCCTATTGATATCTCTACTATCTACATTATCGTCTGCACTTGTAATTCCCTTACCTTATTCAGTCGGATTAGGATATTCACTTTCTTTTATTCGCTTGAGATACATTGCCCTACAACCCCTTCATGTAGCTGGCCCTGCAGAAGCAGCCTGATGTTCCCGAAGAGCCGCAGCAAAGTCTTTCTTGCTGACAAATCACCTTTTCAAACCCACGTTGGGTCCATTCTATAAACCATCAACCAAGCTTGGCTGCGATCATCCAATGTTTGACTGCTCTCTTGTTTGCCATTTCTGCCAAGCTGCTTCTGCCACCTCCCTTTGTGGACTTTCCCGAAGTAAGCCAAACAAACCAGTATTATAGTGGATCAACCTAATTCTGCCAAGCTGCTTGTTCTGCCACCTCCCTTTGGGGACTTTTCGTTGCATCCACGGCAGACTGATGTCCACGAAGAGCTGCGGCAAAGTCCTCTTTGCTGACAAATCCCTCCTTATAACCCTTCTTTAGGATATCCAATGAATTATCATCTCCAAGTTTGGCGGCGATGATGAAATGCTTCACTGCTCTCTCGTGGTTGCCATTTTCATACTCTATCGATCCAAGAATGCGTCTCGCCATGGGATGGCCGCTGATGGCCGCCTGTTCCGAATGGTGCAATACAATTTTCTCGTCCATCTCAACACCTTCCCCCTTCTGATACATAACTGATAATTCAAAATGCGCTTCCACGTCACCAAATACAGCTGCCTTTGACAAATATTCAAATGCACTTTTGTAGTCTCCTTCATATAAGCGTCTCATACCCTCTTCTCGTAGTGCGACGGGATCATTCGCCTTTACTCTTTTCATTCTATTCCGATCGGCCTCTTCCTTCGATTTCGGTGCTGGATGTCGACAAAATGGGCATTTGCTTTCAATCTTCTGCTCCATCTCGCGAATGGCATTGGCATAAATACAGCCACGACAGATCAATTTGCTGCAACATGCCATCAAACCTGATTTTTTTTGATCAAGCGATAGTGGCAAAAAACAAATCGGGCAGTCCCCCAAATGACTGCTTTCAGGTTGCTTGAATAAAATCTCGTCACGTAGTTCAGCGGCTCGTTTCTTACACGCTTTTTTATGTTTCAGTCGATGGTCCCTCTGACATTCATCACTGCAATATCGAATAGATTTACAATCATCGCATGCCGTCAATTTGATGTCATCCACTTCTCCGACGCCGCAGGCGGCACAACACATCATGTCGCCTGCCACCTCTGCTGCACTCATCATGAAAAAATGATGCCAAGCAGACAAGCACACCGAAGAAGAAGAATTGATGCAGCGACGCTCTGGAAGATGACTGTTTCCGCCGACAGGGCACCAACAAGATTCAACACTTGGGTACACAAAGAGGGCTGGGTGAGACTGCAGCCGGTGGCGGTGAGCGCTTCCGTTTTTGAGTTTATGAGGACTGAGGACCCTGCTTTTCGGCGAGTTTGCTTGCAGTACCATACACACCATACCATACCATAAGTACCATACCATCAATGCCATAAGCATAGCTAAGCACAAGTCGAGACTATTTGAACTCACTGTATCGGGAGTCCTTGCATGAGGATCCTGAGCCCGTAGA
>JALLBJ010000383.1:0-25379 GCA_036940105.1 Skeletonema potamos
GACCCCAACCGGGCAGCCACGAAGCCCGAAGCTTGCCGCTGCCGCGTTACAATTTATGGTATTTCGAATTGATTTAAAATTTACAAAAGCGGGCTGTTTCTGATTTTCCTTTCTGCCCTGCCATGACGTCATAAAACCGAAATTTTGAGACCCGCGAGCTGAACCATTTACTGACACTATGCCATACAAAGTATATTTGGTCAGTAGCACCGGCTCAGGCCGATGTGGACAGTGCTAGTTACGATGTTGTGTCCCGATGGGGTGCTGTTGGCCAGCCCGAAATTGACCTCATATGAACCCACACGAAGTTGTGTTGACGCTGCAACGTGAGGTGACGGCTTGAGCCGGTTGCTTTACTATTGCACCTATGCCAAACAAAGTATATTTGGTCAGTAGCACCGGCTCAGCCCGATGTTGACATACATAGCTAGATACAATGTGGTGTCACAATGGGGTGCAGTTGGCCAGCCCAAAATTGACCTTATACGGACTCACATGAGGTTGTATTGACGCTTCAACGTGAGGTGACGGCTTGAGCCTGTTGCTTTACTAATGCTACTATGCCATACAAAGTATATTTGGTCATTAGCACCGGCTCAGGCCGGTGTGGACAGTGCTAGATACGATGTGGTGTCCCGATGGGGTGCTGTCATCGAGCGAGTTTATTTTCTTATGCTTTGTCGAATGTACTGTATTGTTTACTTATTTAAATAGATTTTTGAATTTTTTTTCATTAGTCATTAAATTTGTGTGATGTTCTAACATGCCGATTCACAACGAAACAATATTGAGTTTGTCAGCCAACAATATTGCAATAATTGCAAATAAGACGGCTATGATAAGCGATGAGTTGTCATTGCTTGCTGTAAGTCTTTGTGTGTCTCCACTGGTATTGCTCATTTTACCCTCCATTTTCTTTTGTCTTGACAATGCAACTCCCTCTTTTGTCCATTCCTTTAGTTTTCCTCTGAAGTCTTCAACATTGGAATACCCTTTTCCCTCCATGATTACTTTCAACTCGTCGCAAATTCTATCGAAGCACCCTGGTCCTTCATTCCAATGACATGTTCCTACCTGCACAGCAGTTGCACCGCACAATATCATTTCAAAAGCATCAATTCCAGTGTTCACTCCTCCAACACCGACTACATCAATGGAGTCGTCCAACAGCTCTCTCATTTGTTTAACATTGGCCAATGCGGTATATTTCACAGCTGGTCCAGAAAGTCCTGCGAATCCACCCTTGGCACGGATTACTGGCATCTCAGCATGATGGTCAATGGCAAGAGCATTCCCAATTGTATTGATTGATGCTGCGTATGAAACGATATGTTTATACTTGTTGAGAATAGCAGCAGCCATCTCAAAGTGAGGACGGTCAAAGTACGGTGGCATCTTCACTCCCAAAGGAAAAAGCGGTTTTGATCCAGAGAAGCAAGGGAGAGAAGCAACCTGCTTCATGACATCTTCCATCTGTTCAAAGTCATACCCAATAGTGGGCTTACCAACAATGTTTGGACAAGCAAGATTTAATTCCACAGCTGCAATGTTCACTGAACCGCTTTCGATTGCAGATGCAATCTTGTTGAGCATTTGAAGATTGTCTGAGATATTCTTCCCACTGATTGAGACCATGTATGGCTTCATGGGGCTTTCGCCCATGGTTTCAGATATGGTTTTAGGATCAATGTAGTAGTCGATTCCGTTGTTTGGCAGACCTTCCGAGTTGAGACTTACTTTACCGTTGTCTTCGTGCCATGTTCTGCCGATGTCGACGAGAGTTCAGTCAATTCCATCCCTTACTAAAAATTGAAACACATCATACTTATACATGCACATACCTTGGCAAATCATTCCCCTTTTGTGGAGCAACTGTGGCCGATTTAGCAAGCACACCACCTGATGCGGACTTGGCAATTTTGCACATGGCGGACGACGAGCCAGTCCTTGGTCCTGATGCATTGTAGATACAGCTGGTGAGAGGAACCCCTGCGAGGGTGACGGCGAGGTCAACCATGGTGATTAGATGTACTGTGGATATGTCGAATAGCGCTGGATATGGTAGCTCGTGTAGAGTGTATCTTTGATGTCATGTTGTGGACGATTTCAAAATCTATATGAACCGCCAGCGTCTGGCCTCCGCTCAAGAGGGGGGAAAAAGAGGAAAGAGGATGGATGGATAAAACAAGAGTAATAGGTGCCCTCGCTCTGCTCTGAGGTAGTTTCGTACCTGCCTCTTTATGTGATTGCATGAATCAAATGCTATTAAATGAAAATAACAACCTGATCTATCTGCCTGTGTTATCTTTCAGTTGTTAACGACGCCTAAATTGAAAACTTAATTCTCCTAGAAAGCAGAAAGCAAGAGTGCTTCTCACTAACATATTGTCCCATGGTACTCTGTTAAGTCGTGAGAGACATGATAGCATTGACCAAATCGTTGTCATTTTCCTTGAGCGCTTTTACAGCCTTTGCCCTGGAGCAAGATGCCTGGCTCATCACCAAGTTAATATCCTTTTCATCCACACCTGATTCATCAACATTCTCCTCGGTGAGGTCTGGCAACTCTTCTACCTCTACTCCCTCCTCGGCCACCGATGGCATCATACCAGCCGCTTGTTGTTGCTTTTGAGCCATTGCCGCACGAGCTTGTGCCTGAGCCATGGCAGCTTGTTGCTGTTGAATATTGCCACCTTGCCTTGCTTCACCAAAGATTACGTAAGTCTTTCCCATTGTGTACACATCCGGATTATCGATGAAAAAGTAGCCCCCTTGTCCACCAGTCTTGAAAGTTGCACGCTCAATTCCACTCAAAGGGTACATTCCTAGTCGTTGCATCATTTTGCGTGCCTTCTTCTCATTTCGGTTGGTAACTTGACGTGATTCGGCATCTCCCGTTGCTTGTTGGATTTTGCTCATGCCTCCATCTAATACCGGGATATCATCTGCCTCTTCTAGATCAGGAACATCATCATCATCATCAACAACAACATCTTCCACATCGGTAACAGCAGCAGCGACATCATCAATTGTTTCCTTTTCCTTTGGCGCTTGAGGAGCAGCAGCATCGGGAGAAGTTGTTGTCTCATCGCCCCCCTTCGCTGCCTTTGTAAGAGACGAACCCTTACTTAAAGATTTCTTGGCCTCGTTGATTTTCTCTTGCTCTGCCTTCTTTATTGCTTTTTGCTGCAGGGTATGCTCCATCTCTTGATTTACAACTCCACTCCCACCCTTACTCAACATTTCTTTTGCGCTCTTAGTTTTATCTTGTTCCGCCTTCTTCTTTGCCTTTTGTTGCAGGGAATGTTCCAGCTCTTGACTGGCGGCACCACTACCCCCTTTGCTTAGAATTTCTTTTGCACTTGCTTTGCCAAGCTTGTCTTGCTCTTTCTTGGCTTTTAAGGCCGCCTCCTCGGCCTCTGGTGTGGACAGACCGGCTCCTTTGTTAAGGCCGGCTGCACGGGCCTTTACGCCTCCTTCTTTGGCACGCAACGCGGCGAGTTCATCGGCAACTGATGGCATTGTCCAGGTGATAAATTACTCGGCAGAAAAAGGACTGTGTAGTGGCTGTTCACAACAATGACGACAGCGTAGCGAGTAACTTCCTTGGTACAATATTGCAAGAGGAGAGGACAGAGGAAGGAGGAATAAAAATGAAGGCGTGCGAGGTGCGGGCGGGTATTACTAGCGGGAGGCGGGGGAGCGAGGAGGCGGCGGTGGAGGACAGACAAAAAGCCCAACTATGTACTCTTTTGGTGATGAGCGAGAACTTAGACTTAGGACATACAATACAATTTATGCCAAGCTTCGTTCCAATCTACATGCCTGTTTTTAGCTGCAGCTTTGTAGCTATATCATGCGGTCGGTCGCGACTTGTCGCGAGGCTCTCTCAGTTCTCTGTTCTTGTTGCTCATAAACTCTGCCTTGTACTTTGGCCATGACCATCCTGACTCTCATTTAAAGATCAGCATCATTACCCACCACCTTTTCCAAAGTCACAACAACGTGGCAACTCAAACTCCTCAATTCCCCCACACTATCTACCTTTTCATGTGTTCGCGCCTTAATATTCACTCGTCCCTCCGTAGTATGCAACAATTTGACAATATTCTCTTTCATCCTCGGCTTAAACCCTGCCACTTTCGGCCGTTCCAAAATCAAGGTAACATCAATATTTCCAATTCTGTATCCATAATACTTCATAACGTCGTAGGCATGTTCCATAAACTTGGCCGAATCACACCCCTTCCAACGAGGATCAGTATCCTGAAACACCTGCCCGATATCTGGCAATGTCAATGCACCAAAGATGGCATCCACAAGAGAGTGATAGATGACATCTCCATCCGAATGGGCCAATACACCCAATTGAGTTATGTAAATGTCACCAGGCTTCTCGGTATATTTCCCATCCTTGTCGGTCCACTTTTGATCCTCGTGATTAATGACAACTCCCCCAATCACTATTGGTTGACCTGCCTCTTCGAACGGGACCATTTTGTGAATGTCGAATCCGTGTCCGATGCGGAGTGGGATAGGTTCAATGGCGTAGGATGGTCGGAGGATGGAGGATATTTCTGCCTCGGTGGCTTCATCGGTGGTGGAGGATAATAACGGAGTAGCAGTTGTTTTGATTTTTTTGGGACTGGCAGCTGCTGGTGCGAATGCCGATGCCACTGCTGCGGTTAGTATGAGAGTTAGTAGATATTTCATCGTGGTTGTCTTCTTAATGACTAAGTAGCTCCCTCTCTTCTTGATTGCATGATGCTTGCATTATTATGAAGCGTTCTTTTCCAACATTCATTGCAAATGAAAGCAACGTGGAAGCCGATTTTAGACCATTTACGTAGGCGTACATATGTACCTACAACCAAAGTACACTACTTAGGTAGTATGGTACGTACAAAGGCAACAACCCATCTACCATCAACCTTCTACCTTTCGTTCATCAACATATGTACCTAGATAATGCCATCGCATGTATTATCTATTGAATTCATCTCCATAAGTGCATACTTGTTAGGTTCCATCAATAACTAAAGCCAAGAATGGGCAAGAAGGACAAAAAGAAAAAGGACCCCGAAAAGAAGGCAGCCCTCGCTGCCAAAAAGGAAGCCAAGGCAGACAAGGCCGCTGTCAAACGATTACAAAAAGAGCAAGATCGACTAAATAGTCTGAGTATTCAGGATAGTGATCGTGATCATCCAACAACAACTACACCATCGGCATCACCACAAGAGGAGAGCATTGATTCGATATTGGCAAGTTTTCGACAGCGTACGAAAGAGTTGGAAACGGCGGTGTTGGAGCCGATTGACACTCCCTTTCCTAGTCCTCCGAGGGGTAATTTTACTTTCACTTTGTGTCCTACAAATGGCCTGTTTTATATGGTGAGTATATATTATGCCTCCAATTCAATCCGTTGGATGTATGCAGGCTATATATAGAGGCCAATCTTTGTCTCATTGATACAACGATACTTATGTTTTACATACTTTCCATATTATCTGCAGTTCGGTGGAGAATATTATGATGGTTCCGAAAACTTGGTCTTTGATGAGTTACTTCGTTGGAACCATGATGCCAAAACAGACAATAATGAAGAAGAGGATAGAAATAGTGACAATAACGACAACAATAACATTAACAATTCCAAAGAAGACAGCTATGACACAGGAAAATGGACACGAATTCTATCACCAGCTCCAATTCCACCACCACGCTGTGCACACTCGGCTGTATTTCACAACGATGGAATTTACATCTTTGGAGGAGAAATGGCCACAAATGAGAAATATCATCATTACAAAGATCTTTGGAGATTTGATGTAAAGAAGAACTTTTTTGAGGAGTGCAAGTCTCGTGGTGGGTCTCCACCCGCTGCCCGATCGGGACATCGGGCAGTGGTTTGGCGTCATTATATGATCATTTTTGGTGGATTTCAGGAGGAACTGCGTGCTGAAACGAGGTGGTTCAATGATGTTCATATTTTTGATTTTCAGACGAATATATGGTGCGAATTGAAATACAATAAGTTGGCACGATTGCCACCGGCTCGATCGGCTTGTAACATGACAGTTTGCGCTGACGCTCTGTTCATCTACGGTGGATACAGTAAGCTGAAGAATGCCAATGCTCCCGGTGCAAACAAGTCAGAGGGCATTACTCATATTGATTGCTGGGTACTTTCACTAAAGCCATTGCTTAATTCCAGCAAGAGTGGCTGTTTGTCAGGTGCATCTCCACCGTCGTGGGAGCGGATTACTCGAAAGGGAGAGTATCCTTCACAGCGTGCAGGAACATCGGCAATCTTGCACAAGAATAAATTATTGGTGTTTGGTGGCGTTCTTGACAGTGAAGGTGATCAACACAAGATCGAATCTGTATTTTATGATGATTTGTTTGCGCTTGATATGGAGAGGAGGCGGTGGTTTGCCATGCGATTGAAAAAAGCCAGCGGTGGTGGTAGGAGGCGCAAAAAGAAGGACAACCAGGATGATACCAAGGTAGAGAATGACGGGGGCGACGATACTGACAATTCTGAGGAGGAGGATGAAGGTCTGGAGGAGGATGCGGAGGCTGTTTCTAGTGGATGGGACCTTGACAAACTCCGCCACGATATGTTTGCCTTCATTGACGGCAATGGCAACATTGTCTACGAAAAGATAGAACACGAAGATGGAGATAATGATCCAAAAACAGCTGGTGAAGAGGAAAAGCCACACGAGGGATCCAATCCATCTATTGATGTAAACGTTACAGTGAGTGAGACTGCCAACACAGAAGAAACGAATCAAGGCGATTTAAAGAGTGTGGAAAAGATAGATGCATCTTCAGTAATGCAAGTGGACAGTAAAGGATTGCCTTCAACTGTGACACGACAAACACCTCTGCCAAGAATCAATTGCGCTGTTGCTATAAAGGGAAATACCCTTTTTATCTATGGCGGAGTAGTAGAAGTAGGAGATAGAGAAGTCACACTAGATGATTGTTGGTCAATTGATTTGAACAAGCGTGAAAAGTGGACGTGTATTTGGCCTGGTCAGATGCATAAGCAGGTTTGGAAGGGAGTTGACGATGATGACAGCTACATTTCTTCTGACCAAGGCGGCGACGACGATGATGACGAAAACAGCCTGGACGAAGATTTTGAGCTGGATCCCATTCATGAGGACGAGAACAACGATGAGAAGATATCAGAAGAGGAACGCAAGAAGGCAAAGAAAGCCGCTAAGAAAGCCAAGGACAAGGAGAAGCGTCGTGGAGTACGTCATGAAATATTGGAATTAAAGGAGAAATTGGGAGTAGATAATGCTCAGCGGACACCTCAAATGGGAGAGAGCGTTGCTGAATTCTACGCAAGAACAACAGAGTATTGGAGCGCAGAAGCGGCAAAATCGGCAGGAGCTGCTGCTGCTGATAGCGGAGAGCGACTGTCAACGAAAGAGCTGGCACGTGAGGGTTTTTTACTGGCAAAGGAACGGTATGAGGAGCTGAAGCCCGTGTTAGAGCGTTTAGATGAGCTGGAAAACATGCAACAAGAGGGAGCTGAAGAGAAACAGAAGAAGAAAGAAAAGAAATCATCGAAGAAGGAGAGAAGGTAACACAAAAGATTTATCTCTATCTAATAAGAAGTGTCTCTATGCATCTAATCACACACAATCAATCAACCAACATATTTCTGGATCATGCTCCAAACATTATTTTTTCCCTTCTAACTTCTCAGCACAATCGACGAGTTTCTGCAACTGCAACTTCAAATCGTTTTTATCCTTCTGGAGCCTCTGGTTCTCCTTCTCCATAAGCAAGGAAGACTTGCCTAATTGCTTCATGGCTGCGCTACTAACCTCTAGCTTCCTCTCTAACTCTTTAACTTGCTTTTTCAACGATTTCTCAACGCTGCTGTTGGTACAGACACTGTTAGAAGATGCAATACGTTGCTCATACTCCGCAACAGTCTTGGCTTGCATTTGTTCCAATTGAGCAACATGAGCCTCCAGATGCCGTTCCTTCGAACGCAATATTTCAACTTCCTGCTTTTGCTTAGCAAATTCTCCGCGTCGTTTGATTTCCGCCATGCTCTTCTGCTCAAGTGCTTCCTTTTGCTCCTTGAGACTTCTCTCCAGCTCTTTGTTCCTTAAACAAAGTCCATTCATTTCATCCATGTACTTTTGCTCTAAGTGTTCTTTAGCACGGAGCTCCGTCTCCTTATGTTTACTTTCTGCCAAGCGCAATTGAGCTTTGAAGGACTCGGCTATTTCATTTTTTGCAATCTCCAAGTCCATTGCGCGGTCCCTCTTCGCTTGCTGGAGCTTTTCCTGGAGGGACAAGATTTCCTCCTCTTGTGATTCAATGATTCTATCGTGCTGCTTGGTGAGTTGTGAACGTATTGAGTCGAATTCTTTCTCTTGGTTTCTCTTGATTGCGGTGATTTCCAGCTGTGCCTCTTCGAGATCAAAGTAAGCTTTCTCAAGCTTTTTCTTGAGGCCCTCTTTGATTGCCTCTGTCTTGCTAATAGATGCTTCAAGCTCACTCTTGTTTGCACGAAGTGTCTCCAGCTCTTTTAGAGCTTCTTGTTGCTGAGCTCCTGACCTCTTCTCCAGCTCTTTTATAGCTTCTTGTTGCTGAGCTCCTGACCTCTTCGTGTCTTCTAGTGCTTTTTTAACGTCTTGCAACTCCTTTTCCAAAGCCGACATCGCAGAATTATGTCCCGCTAGCATCTGATTCCTCTTATTGTTATTTTCTTCCAATAATTGTATACTTTCTTCGAGCTCAGCCTTCAGATTCTTCGTCTCCTTGGCGGCAGCGCGGTACTTTTCCCACTCTTCACTCAACAGACGCATGTGATCTTGAAGAGATGACTCTGGTCCCAAGTCTCCTTTGTGTAGGGACTTGATATCCACCTTGAGTGCTTTGATTGTAGAGTTGTACCTTTCTCTCTCCCTACCTAGCGATTCCAAGCGCTCTCTCATCTTAGCTGACTTGGCAAACTCATCGCGGAACGCCTCAGCATTTGGGAGATTGAACTGCTCTGCTACTCGTTGGTATGGCTCAAGAGATGCTCTAATCTCATTATTAATAGCCCTCAACTCCTTGATTTCCTCCTGACCATTCTCAATGATTTCGTTCATGTTATCACGCTGCTTCACCAAAGCTTCCGTGTATCTACTTTCCAGCACTCTTTCCTCCTCGAGACCTTCCAACTTCTTGGCAATATCTTCGTAGCTACTTCCCAGTTCTGCCTTCTCTTTTGCTAACTTTTCATACTTCTTCTCATGTTCTGCCTTCTCTTTTACTAACTTTTCATACTCCTTCTCAATCTTATTCCTTTCTGCACCGACGCGTTCGTAGGAGCTTGTAATCCGATCAATATCGTTCTTGGCAGTGAGAAGGTCTCTGCGCAATTTATCATTTTCATTCATCATCTTATCTGCCTCCTCTTTGTACCTCTTTGCATCCTTCTTGAAATGGTCATTTTCGTCAAGAGCATCTTGGTATTGTTCATTTATCTCATTCAACTCGTGCTTGGCACGAGTCATCTCTTCCTCCAAGTTATCATAGCACATTTTGACCTTTTCATTCTCCTCTAGAATCATCTGTAACTCATCTTTGAGATTCGCCTCAACAGATGCAGCCTTCTGCTTAATACCATCAATATGATCCTCGTACATTTCACGGAGACGACTCAACTCTTCCTCATTACTCTTTTCGAGGTCTTCCATTAGCTGCACTGCACGATGTTTCTCATCGTCAAGTTGTGATCGGAAGTCAGCATGAAGCTTGCCAAACTTGCTTTCCATTTCTGCCTTGGCCGCAATGGCGTCACTCAGCTCATTATTGAGTGCCCGTTTGGTAGCGTCACTCTCCTCTTGAAGGCGACGGAACGCCCCCTCCCATTCTGATTTCATCTCTTCCATATCTTCCTTGAAGGTATTCACTAATTTGACTCTCATGCGAGCCATCTCTTCTTCGTAACTGTGCTTCAACTTTTCAATCTCCTCATCCTTGCGTTGTTCAAGAGAAAATATCTCCTCATCCTTGCGTTGTTCAAGAGAAAATAGCTCACCACCCAAACGATCTTCTAAAGCCTTCCTCGAAGAAAACGCTTCATTTAACTCCTCTTCAAGCCGACGTGTGCGGCTTACCTGTTGCTCACGAAGCATCTCCATGTCCCTACGAAGATAAGAGACTTCTGCTTCTTTTTGTTTAAGCTCCTCTTTTATCCCAATAGTCTCATACTTGGAACCGGAGGGGGCGTAGGATCCGTCGTCGTAATCATCGCGCCTGAGACGCGGAGAGCTTTGTGAGATTGTAGATCTGCCCAGGCGTGTTTTGGGTTCCGAAAACATCCCTCGACTATTAGCAGGCCCCTCTCTTAATCTCGATAAGAACTCGTTTGTTGAGCCAACTGAACCGCCACCATCATCTTCATCAAATCTGTCACGACGAGCAGTCGACGATCTTACACTGAACCGTCCCTCATCTTCATCGAATCTGTCACGACGAGCACTCGACGATCTTACGCTGAACCGTCCCTCCGAGCCAGGGTTCCGATCATCGTATTGGCGAGGAGTGGCCGGTATATCCAATCGAGATGAGCGTGGCGGAGTAAATTTTTTGCCATATTGTAGATCGAGTGACTCTAGTGGAGAGTTGTAGCCATGAGCACGAGAGCGGGATAGTGATCGTGACATTATTTGATAGTGTACGAGATGGATTAATCTCGTATGGTTGCTTCTGAACCGACGATGTGTTATTGAGAGAGGTATTGATAGAGATGTTGCCTGCTGCGCCGGTACTGCGGTACCATAGTGGATGCTGGAGAAATCAGCGATACGAAAAGAACTCGTATTAGGTCCTACGTTAAGGGATATTTTTTACTTGTTGGAAACTTGCCGCCGACCTCATCTCCGCTCTTCCGCCTGTATTTCCTTCCTCCTCGCTCAATTGGTGGCTTGTAGGTTGTAGGTCAACGAAGGTAAAGAACAGCAACGGGATGAGCAGCAGAACCAACCCTCGACTTCGCCGTGAAGATATATACGATGACCAACATGATGTGGGCAACACATCATATGCCTATCATCAAAACCACCTGACATCTTCATCTCCTTCGTCATTGCCTTCGCTGCCCCTGTCTCTCACCTCATTCGAGATGACGCCAACAAGGAACGTATGCTCATTTGAGAGACGACGAAAATCATACTCATACGGCATGTTTAATATGTTCAAAAGTGGTGATCCATCACGGAATATTTTTGCCCATCAGGGAGGTCTTGGTAGTGACTACAGAAGCACACCAACCGACTCGTATAGTTTCGATTCGAATACGATGTTGCAAGAGGGCCGCAATCCCGATGACATTAACGGCGGTCAGTCATCATCTAGATCGAACTACAGTCGTGAGCACCGAAAGAGTGTCGATTACATCTCTCGAGCAAGTGCAGAGGTGCGTGCTGCCCTTCGATGCGAGGAGCTGCTTGCTCCTCGTTTTCTGCTTGCTCCTCGTTTTTCACCGCCGCCTTCACATCGTCACGATGATAATTCATCATCTAACATCGATGAAATTAATCGGCTAAAAAAGCAACTGTCCGTGAAGGAAGCTGAAATCAAGGAGCTGAAACGCAATAACATTGAGAAGGAAATCGCCATGAAGAGTTCTCACTTCAAACGCCTTGAGGAAGAAGTGGCAGCTAAGACGTCGGAGATACAGGATCTGAAACATCAACTATCGTCCATGAAGTTGACATATGATGATAGCCTAAGAACCAAATTAGGGCAGCAAGAGTCAAAATTGCTGAAAGTATTCAAGTTAGAGTTGGAGCAATGTAAAGAAGGTATGCAGGCAAAAAATAAGAAGGAAATTGAAGCATTGCATCAAGAATTAGCTGATGCTATGGATCAGATCAAGTTTTTAAAGAGAGGGTGTGAGGTTATTGAGCATGAGGCTGAGGTATCAAGTCAAGGACTCGAACAAGTGTGTCAACAGAAAGAGGAGCTTTTGGCAGAAAGGGATCTATTGAGGGGCGAGAATAGAGGGCTGTTGGCCGAAAATGCTATGTTGAAGGAGAGGATTGACGACCTGTTGCATGGAAAGCTTGAGTGTGAACGTGTCGTAGAAGAGTTGAGAGTAGAGTTAGAAGAGAAAACGCAGTTGGAGGGCACTGTGGAGGAGATGGAACAGGAGTTTCAACATTTGGTAGACCAGAATGAAGTCGTCAAGAGTCGGTTGGACGAGGTGAGGGGAGAAAACGAAGAACTCGAAAGGCTCTGCACCCAATTGGAGAAGGAAATTGATCAGTTACGAGAAGAGAATCGAGTAGAATCTCAATTGAACGACAAAGTAAAAGAGCAGCGGGACAAGATTGGGGGCAAAGTGAAAGAACAACAATCGGAGATTGAAATGCTGAAGGAAAGAAACGAATTGCTACAGAGGGAGATAGATGACCTGAAGAATGAATTGATGCATACACTGGAGGTAGCATCGATTTACCAGAAGACTCACGAGATGAAAAAGAATGATAGCTTTAATACTTAGTGAAGCACTTCTGGAATCTTCCCCTCCGTCCTTGTCCGTCATGATGATGTGTCTTGCTTCTGTGACGATGGCGACAATATAGAAAGTGCATCTCTGTCATTTTACACTGCAGTCTAAGTATGGTAGTTGTACATATGTAATTGGATTTTAGCAAGTACATACCTCTCTCTCTCTAGGGATACAGTAAGTGTAGCATTAAGCAAGCTCGCGGCGAAGAGACCCTCCGAAGAAGAAGAAAGGAGGCAGAAAGGTGACGTCACCAAGACGGAATCCGAAACCGCTTCAAGATATGCCCGGCTGTGGATACCTAATACATACATCTAAGTACAATTGTACTCCTTTGTCCTTGCCCCCCGCCCGGCGAGGTTGCGGGCGTGCCCAACTTGAGTTCATTACAGTTTACATTGATTTTACAATTGAGTAGCCAACCGAACACAAATGCCATCACACTTTTAACGAAACAATCATGAGCGCTGTAAGTACTATTGTACTCTACCACCACCTCTTTCCCAATAACGGTTAATGATGATGTCATGCTAACGCTTTAATTTTTGCTCAACTTTCCAGGATAATTCTGACACGGTAGGCGCCGCAACAAACAACGGAAGCAACTTCATCGCTGCCTCCTTTGCCGGCATGCAGCAAGCCCGCGATGAAGAGAAAGCTGGCCTCCTCCAACTCCTAGGCCGTCAACAAGCCATTGGAATGAATTTTAACGCTCTGAGTAATAATATGGCCGGGGGAGGCCTGCCCCAGAACTCCTCATCTCAAACTGAGAACACCAACTTGAACTCAACTGATTTTGTCGCCGCCAACAACAGCGCCGCTGCCTTTCAGATGAGTAACAACATGCAAATGAACCCCATGGTAATGAACAACATGGGAATGCACCCCATGATGATGAATCCCATGATGAACAGCGCGATGATTAATAATCAAATGATGGGTATGGGTATGGGTATGGGATTGAATATGAACGCCTTTATGAACTTTGAAGACATGACCCCCCAACAGGCCGTTATAGCCTCCGGCGGCTTCAACCTATCCATGGGGCAATCCTCTCAAGAAGATCCTGGGTGGGAGGAACAGTTCGTTGCGCTTCTAACCTACCAACGAGAGACGGGACACTGCAAAGTTCCCGCGAGGTTTAAAGCGAACCCCAAGCTTGGACGATGGGTCATGACACAAAGGCGTCAATTCACCCTCCTTATGCAAGGTTTTCCCAGTGCTTTGACTACCGAGCGTATCCAACGATTGGAGAGTATTGGCTTCACGTGGTCTATCCGCCCGGAGCCTGCCAAGACTTGGCACAAAAAATTCCAAGAACTCAAGATTTACAAGGACACCTTCGGAAATTGCATGGTTCCACAGCGTTATCAAGGTAAGGAAACTTTTGCTTCAAAATGCTTTTAATTATGAATTTTTCGTTTGACTTAACAGTTATATCTCTCCTCAGCCAATCCTCAATTAGGCACTTGGGTCCATACGCAACGACGTCAATACAAGCTAATGATTGAGGGCAAGAAGAGCAGTATGACAAGAGACAAAGCCCAGTCCCTTGACTCGCTTGGTTTTTTCTGGGCAGCCAAGGTAACTTCCTCCACCCGATCTAACAGTAATGACCAGCCTACGCGTCATGCTGATCATGCTCTGATTGGTCAGGTTGGTCTTGTCGAGGAAAGGTAGTGACAACATGATCTACCGAGGAGAACGGGATTCACTGGACAGCTAGTACAAAGAAGATTGTTAAGATTGTTAGCTGACGGTTGCATTGAATGAGGTGTTCGTGTGTTATGGGTAATGCTTATTAAAATAAAAAATTGTCATGATGGATGACTGGAGGTCATTACTCGAGAAAGGGGCACTACTGGTTGTTTTACATTATGTTTGGCGGCGGCGGCTGAAACGTTCTTTCGTCCCGTCATCAGTCATAATGATCTCTTGGATTTGCATCATACTTGCAACAAGCATGGTAGATAGAATGTGTAAAAGGTGTAAAGGTCCAGCTCGCTGCGACCTCGGGAGTTCGGTGAAGTTTAGTATATTTGGGTGCCGCTCAGATAATTGACCTTGACGACGGATAAACTATTTCGCTTCAAGTTAGCATTGTTTTATCCTTTTTTTAACTTTTAACCCTTTTTTTCGTAATATATTCTCTTTGACACCCGCCCGCCCCTACCTGTCCTTCACTCATGTAGGTATGATGAGATGGGGGTGATGGACAGAATGCGGTCACTACATAGACATCATACGACCGTGCGCGTGGTTCTAACGCGCTCTGGAGAAAAGAAACGGCTAATTGGCGGTTCCCTTCGCCAAACGCTAACTAAGTTCTCGTAGGCACGATGGTGTCCTCTTTTACTGGAAGCAAAATTTCTTTCAAACTCCGGCGGACGAACAACCACTACAATGCCAGGAGACCGACGGGCCGCCGACGCGAGGAAGCGTAGTGAGACGAGCGTCCCTATGGTTCGAATTCCGATGATGCTTCCGGCCCAGATGGAATACGCGAGTTCAACTTCATCTGGATCAATGAGCAACTCGAACTCTATGCCAGGAAGGTCGAAAAAGCACAGTAAGCGTCATCACGATGTTTCGATTGAGCGGCACTATTCACATCAATCTTCGGAGGAAAGGCAGACTAATTCCAGTCCGATGGAGCGTGAATCATTCCTACCTACACGCGATAATGATGTGTCGGAGAAAGGGGAGGCAGCCCTTTACCAGCAAGATGAGTTGGCTAATCATCACTACGCACCGCTGCATGGTGGAAAGCAACAACACTATTATAACCCTCATGGCGATCAGCGCGTGTCCATGATTCCTCGGCTATACGATTATAGAGCGTCATCTCCAGCTCCTCATCAGGCGTCATACCATTCTCAAAGTCCCCATAACGCGGAAAGAAGTCAGGAACATACTAAATCGAGTAATCGACGAAAGAACACAGTAAAGTCATCCAGTTCGGGAGATAATATGAGAATGGACAGTAGGAATGCTGACATTAAAAGTCACAGCCAACAGCAGCAGCAAGAAGGTTACAGTGACAACGGGTCAAAGAAAAGCAAGCGAAGTCTTTCATCACGTTCATCTAAACAAATACATAAACAGATTGTAAAGGAAGGGAGCAATCATGATTTTCCAACAGATTGTGAATTTAGGGATGGCGAAGGAAGCCAGTTCTCTCGTGAAGCAAGGGATCCATCTCCAACAATAGGAACGAAGTCTGGATATCATAACAATAATAGCATGGGGAAAATAGCGTTGCCAGAACGTGATTGGGTCTACAATGGAAGTAGTCAAAACCGGGAAGACTACCAAGGCCTTATTCATGCTTTCCCGTCTCTGGGAGAATTCAGCAGTGGTTCCACAATTACCACTGCCTCTACAAATCAATATGAGGGTGTTGTGATCTCACCTAAAATGTCACAGATTAAGTCTATGGCTACAATGTCACCTATAATCGAGAGGCAGGCGAAACATGAAAGGAAATTGCAGCGACAAGAGCTAATGCGACAGTATCTTTTATCCAAAGACGAAGAAATAAAAAATCTGCGAGAGGCGTCTAAAAATACCGAGTTAGAGAGCGAGGTGGATGATTTGAGAAACAAGCTGGCTCTACGAGAGGAAGAGATGGAGTACGAGACGACCAAGCTGAGAGAGGAGCTAAGACAGCAGAAACAAAAACTGGAAGCGATGGAAGGAAAAGCGANACGAGACGACCAAGCTGAGAGAGGAGCTAAGACAGCAGAAACAAAAACTGGAAGCGATGGAAGGAAAAGCGAACACTAAGATCAATGAGTATGCAATCCAAGTAGAAAGAGATCTTGAAGCATACAAAGGCGAATGCTCTGTGTATAGAGAGCGTCTGTTGCAAAAGGATAGAGAAAATGCAATTATTGAGCAGGCACTGTACAATGAACGCAAGAAAGTATTGTCTCTCGAATCTGAAAACGAGATGCTGATTAATATTGCCGAAGAGAGGGTTGGCAATGCTTTGAATTTGGAAAAAGCAAAATCATCTGAGCTGAAGAGTTACATAGAGCAGTGTGAGAATTATCGTGATAGAGTGTTAGGTCTTGAAAGCAAAGTAATGTCGATGGAGGACGCTCTCAATGCAACCAGTTCCATCGCTGCAGCGGTGGAAGAAGAAAAGAAGGCACTTTTAGCAGAGCTGAACCAAGCAAAGGCGAACGAGGTTACATTCAAGTCGGAGATCAGCGGTAAGGACGCTGAGATCAGCTCGCTTCGGTCTGATGTGTCAAGCCTTGAATCGAAGTGCTCCAAGCTGGAAGCAACACTGAAGAGTGTCAAAAGTAAAGGCAGCGATGACAAGCAGAGCATAGTAATGCTCGAAGGTGAAAACGCGTCTCTGCTGGAACAGTTGAAGGAGAAGTCGTTGGTGGTAGAGAAGCTTCAAGCAAGTGCGGACCATTGTAAACAAATCGAGGACGAAAACGCTTCGTTGAAGAGAAAAAATGATGAGTTGACTGCAAAGGCGTTGGACTTGAAGGAAGAACTGAGCAAGTCGGAAGTGTTTTCTTCAAACACTGAGCGGCTGAGGAAGATGTTGGCCGATAGCGAATCCTTCATTTCAGCCCTACAAACTGATCTGTCTTCATCGCGAACCAACCATCACCAGCAGCTCACAGAAGTTCGAGCCAAGTATTCCTCTGAGATTGATGGACTGACAACCCAGTTAGAAAGACAGACTATCGCAAAACGCGAGCTTGAAACTAAGAACAACGACCTCGAGGTTAAAGTCTTGTCGTTAGAGAGAAAGATGTCTGAGTTGGAGGAGAAGGGTACTCACCAAGAAAAGACGCAGTCTGATAAGATGTTGAAGATGATGGAGCATGCTGATGATCTGCGCAAGCAGTTATCTGAGAGCAGCCGGGAAGTATCTGAAATGAAACGTGAGCTTGACAGCTATGAACGGACTGTTGCGGAGCTACGCAGCAAAATAAAGGCATTGGAAGTTGAGAAAACAGCTATGNGACAGCTATGAACGGACTGTTGCGGAGCTACGCAGCAAAATAAAGGCATTGGAAGTTGAGAAAACAGCTATGTCTGACAATGTCAAGGCTCTTCAAAGCGAGCTTTATGACTTCACAATTGATAAGACGCATCAAATCAAGGAGCTGCAAATGTACATCAAAGAACGAGATGATGCTATTGCCAAGCATGAGAGCTCCAACGAATTAGACACTAGAAAGAAACTGCAGCAGATCGAAGGACTCAACGCTGCCATTGAAGATCTAAAAAAACATCTGAAGGACGCCGAGAAGGAGAAACATCTGCTTAGAGAAAAGTTGTCGACTTCTAAGGAGCTTCTCAGAAAGCAAGCTTCTGATATGAAACAACACTTTTCGGACGCAATCAACGATCTGAGGGTAGAGAAATCAGCTGTGATGTCGGATGCGCGATCGTTATTACTGTCAGAGAAAGCTTTGCTTGAAAAGAAAGTGAAGGAGATGGCATTAGATTGTAGAAGAAAATTGGAGTGTGATTACTTGAACAAGGCAATGCTACACCAAGCGTCAATGTCGTCCTTACACTCGCAGATGAAAGACGTAGAGAAGCTGCTAAGTGATGAAAGAACGAAGACTCAACAGCTTGAAAGCACACTGGAAGAGGCAAGGAGGAAGAAGGAGGCTTTGGAAGCGACAATTCAGGCTGCATGCTCAAAACTGGGAAGAGAGACCCGAGAGAATGATCTGGTAGACGCAATTGACGATTTGATGATTGAGGGAAGCCAAGCTGATAGCAAGATCATTACCCTCAACATTGACATCAAAACGCTGAACTCCACAATAAGTAGTCTCGAGTATGATAAAGAGCAGCTGTCGAGACAGATGCGGGCGTTGTCAGAGCGGACGGAGAAGGAAATAAATGAACTCAAACGCGTATACACTGAGGACAGAAGAGCACAAGATGCAAGTATTGAATCAATGATTGCTTCAAAGGAAGAAAAGCTTCAGTCCATGAGAACAGCAAACGATGGAATGAAGGGGCAAATAGAGAGGTTAACAGTGGAAGCTGCCCATCTGCAAAAGTTGAAGGAAAGCTGTGAAGCTGAGTTGAAAGAGTGCCAAGAGGAGCTTAGCGCTGCAAAAGAGGAATGCGAGTCTCTCAAGAACAAATTGAGTGAAGCGACACATGATTGTCAAAACAAGGCGAACAACCTATCAGAGCACTACATGCAAATTGAAGATTCGCTCAGAACTCAACTTAATTCTTCACGACGTGAGAAGGACGCAGCTGAGAAGAAGCTAGCTGCCAAGAATAAAGAGACAGATCGCATGATGGATGATTTTTACCGCCAGAAGCAAGAGCTGACATCACGCACTATGGAGTTGACAGACAAGCTGGATGAGATGTCGAATGAGAGGGACATACTTCAGCGCCAAGAGGAACTTCTCAAGTCAACCATTGCCGCAAAGGAAAGAGAGACTAAAGAGTTGGAGAAGTGCGTTACCAATCTGAAGGATCAGCTTGAGTGTGCTCAAAACGAGGCAAAAAAGTATGAAGAAAAGGCCGAGAAGGCAGAGCAACAGTCACTTCAAAACGCAATTCTTCCGAAACAGAGCTCTCGAGTGACTAAGTCTCATCTCAAACAAATTGTCGTTGATGTTGGAACGGAGATGGAAAATGAAAATTTCGTCGCAAGTCTCAATAGGGGTAAGAAAGAGGAGATGAAGAAAAAGACAATAAGTTTCTTTTGTCATCAGCATCAGGAAAGTCCCAGGGTTGCCAAGGCCAAGGAAAATGCTGCTTTTGCTTTGGGATCTCCTAGAGCTCCATTGACACCTCGCACGCCCCGAACGCCGCAGACAACGCTTCAAACATTCAATAATTGGGTACTGCCAAAAACTCCTCGAGCACTAGCAACAACAGCAAGATCGACTGTACGATATTCGTACTCAAATGAAACAGGAGAAACGGAAGAGATGTGGGAGCCTCAATCTGCGGCTTCCTATTACTTGACATAATGCATAATTCATAGGTAAATAAATAATGCGTGAATACATTCACATCCCTTGCCTACAGAGTCGTACTTACTCATCGAGGATAAAGTTCTTTTAGATTCTAGATACTTTAGTGGCTGCGGCTCACTTCTCTCTCTTCTCTTAGGCGTACAATAAAATGCATCTCGTGCATCGTTCGTTGGAAAATGGAGGAACGCAAGAAGGCTGCAAGAAGGAGGAAGCTTTACATAGCTGTCACTTTCGCCTCATAACTTCTTATAGCTTTTATGTTGTTCATGAACATAATAAAGCCCATAGAGAATCCTCCTCCGTCCTCCTCGCAATCTACTGATCCTCATCTCTCTTCTACTACACTACCCGGCACCGTGACTACTTCTGTTTTCACCACATGACGCCTCGCTCGAACTTGGATCTTGCTGGACAAGCATCGGAAGACGAGCGTCCCCCAAACTCGCCGCTGCATTTACAACTTCCTCCATCTGATGATGGTTCTCTACACAGCGGATCCTCGTCTGGAATTTTGTCCTTCCTCCCCTCACCAATCGATCTTTGGGACAAACGCACCCCCACCGCTCTATTATTGCTCCCCATCGTCTTTTGCATCTACGTCATACTTCAACTACCATTACACTACAACGCCAAAAATACTGTCCGTACAGTTAATGACCTTAGTGAAACGGAGTGGAAGGGAAGAGCACGAGAGGTAGATGAACTTTCGAACGATTTAAACCATGTGAAGAAAGAGTTGGGAACTGTCCAGAAGAATCACAAACGAATTCAGGGTGCTGTACATGAATTGAAACATCGATTGCATTATCTAAAAGTGAGGAGAGGGCGGCGTGAAGTGTACTTGAATACAATGAAAAAGAATACTTATACTAATTGTACAGATGATGTAACGCAGCAGCAGCAGCAGCAAAACAAGGGAGTGGGGAAAGACGGGCCTTTGGCTTCATTGTCGATTGTTAAGGCAGCGGCGGTTGCTACCTTTGTGGGAAACAAACCGAGTGTTGACGCTGTCAAGAAAGAGGATTGAAAGAGGTTGAAATGTCACAGATTTGTCATGGGGTTGATGAGATGTGTTATTATTATTTTTTGCACAAACATGCTGTTATCATGTATCATGAGCAGTTGTTTTTGTTGCGCGTTGTCCCCTAAATATCTGCAATACACAACTTCTTATTTTGTCAATAACTTTCCAAGAGTTACTGCAGCATCTCTAAAGTTCAGATTTATCAACCATCACACAATGTACCTTGTTTTTGCCGTACCATAATGGTGGGCTTTCTCTAGACGCACGGCGTGACTTGATATTATGAAGGTACATATTTATTATAATGTAATGAGATTATAAATCACAACCATTGAAGCAAAGTGTTGACTGCAACGACAACATATCAACCTATATCAACGCACATTACCGACACAAAATAAATGTATGTAGCATGATACAATATACTTATCATTTATCATGTTGCAACGTCTATGAATTATGTTACATCCTATTGTATGAAAATGGCCATTTCTTTCCTGCCCTCATTCTGTTAAGCTCATTGTGGAGACGTGCGTTTTCGGAGCGCAAATCCTTCACTTCATTTGTTGACTCTATGAGCTCACAGGACATGAGTTCTAGTGACCGTTGCAGACAAGTTACCTCATCTTTTCTCACATTCACTTCTTGTTCTAGTTTTTGATTGATGCAGGAAAAACTTTCAGAGACTATTCTCAAATTGTGTAGTGCAGAGGACAAATAGTGCTCTTTTTCTGAGCGTTCATTAGACAACGCAAGTAATTGGGAGCGGAGATTTTCATTGTCCTTTGTGCACTCGTGATTGTTTATGTCAGCGATTCTTTGCCTTTCAAGCAATTCACTGTTCGTCCTCCGAAGCTCTTCTAGTTCAGCATCTTTATCTACCAATGGAGAGGAAACATTTGATTGTACTTCGTTTGTTCTTTCACCATGATCAGATGCAAACTGTTGCGGAATGTCCCTTAAACAATCTACCTCTACCTCTAGGCTTTGGATCTTCTCTCTCAACTGTCTTTCAACTTTACTGTACACTTCATGAGAAGCTTTCAGATTGGACATGAGCATCGATGCATGCTGGTGTGCTTCTTCTACAAGCTGCCTTTCATTCTCAAGCTGGTGCTTGGATCTATGCAGCTCTCGTCGAAGCTGATTAATTTCTTCTTGATGATTTTCCAAACCTCGACTATATTGACTGGTAATTAATTGCTCTAGCTTTTCTACCCTTTCAACAAGCTTCGTTTGATCACATGGTGAACTGGGTTTACCTTTGCTGCCGCCAGCGCCAATGGCATTAAGATAATCCATCTCGGCTACAATCGAGAGTAAGTCGCTCTTGCGAGAAGGGGCGATAGTATTTTGCTTCTGCTCACCTTGCTTGGCATTTGCTGCAGATAATTTTGGAGTCAACTGCTTCATTGCATGCAAAATAATGTTACTAGCAGTGTCGGTAAATGCCGAGGAAGCCGCGGAGGATGGAGAAAAAGGCTTCACCAAAGGAAGCGGTGTTGCACCGATCGACGTACGAAGACGAAAGGGCTTCGATGAATACATTTCCCGCCGCGGCGGTGTAAGTAACATATTTGTGGCAACTAGTGCTGATGCAAGGAAACTGTTGTCTAGTTGATGACATTGCTGAGGTGATTCAATTGGTGACATCACTGACGATTCAGCTCTTGCTTCATCGAAGTGAGTTTCTTCTGCCGGCAACTTCCGCTTCATCATGAATTCATTTCTGGTTGCGGCTAGTGTAGTTGCATGGACTGCTTGATGATACATTTTGGGTGTTTTTGGTGACAATTTTCTCAAAGTATCTTGCGCTTGTGTCAACAGAGTTTCTTCAATCCACCTCTTTCGCTCTGTCGTCAACTCATGACTGTCTTTATTCTTGCAGCACTCCTCACGCTCTTTTGTTTGGTAAGGAATATACTCCCTTTTCTCCAGAAGTGTCTTTTGTATCCATCTCTTCCTCTCTGCTGTCAAACAAGTTCTTTGAGGATGAATAGGGGAGAAATGATTCGCTGCATTAGCGTCTTCTTCCTTTTCAACTCCACAAACCGTCGAACAATTAGTTCGCAATGCAGCAAACAAATCAGTGACAACACTACTGGCCGCTACACTTGACGTTTCAGTTGGTGCAAAACTGTTGGCCAAACTTGGTATCGGAGATCTGACCACCACTTCACTTTGCTGCGATGGCGAGAGTGTATCTTCAAAGTTGTAGCCCGAGGAGGTTTTAGATTCGATTGGACTTTGTGCCACCGCCAAATTGCTGCTGTGTTGAGGTTTATTCTGTTCTTGTGTAGATGCTGATGGGGTATGTTCTTCCTTATTATCTGTTGAAGGTGTCATCGAAACTGTATGTACGAATTCGGGAGCAGCCTCACAGGCCCTATTCAAATCGTCAATTGATTTAGATGTTGCCCTGTTGGCTGGTGTCTCACTACCACCGCTGATTGCACTGGATGTATCACTGCCCATTATTTCCATGGCACTGTCATAACATTTTTGAGCGAGTTGTTGTTCTCTTGAGGTATCAGCTACGCTTACTATCGCTTGCTTTAGACTCTGATCTGTCAGGTTTGATTTGGTGACCTTTTGTTGTCTTGAATTCACGACCTGCTGAAAAAACATATTCTCTTTGTTGCCGCTTTCAGTAGAGCGTAGTGGCACCACACCTGATCGATTGTCAGCAGAGGAGAAGCTTTCATTTAAGACATCGTCATCATCATCATCGAAGTCAGAAGTCTCACTATCCGATGGAGAGTTGGAGAATGTGTAATGTGCTCTTGGCAAGGACCATTGCGGCCTTGGCGTTGGTTGAGTTATTTGGCAAGGTGTTTTCGGGGTACACTCATTCATACTCTTCAACTGTTTTGATTTTGTTGTTGCTGTTGACCGCCGGCGGGCATTGCCTGCATGAGCCTTTGTGGATAGTGGAGGTGTTAGCATCGCCCTCATTTTGTGACGGGGGCTAAGCATCGGTGTATTATTGAGGATGTTCGATTTCTACCCACTATGAGGGCAACTACACGCAAATTACACCATTATTTTCAGTCGAACATAATAGAATCTAAAAAATAACTGAAGCGTGTGAAGTGGCGATTTTGTGATACACATGACATAAGACCATCGCCGAAGCAAGACGCACTCTCTTCTCTTTACCTATCTTCGCCTCATCCCATCCCAAATTTCAACTGCACGCACGAGATCGAGATCGCATAAAACCTCAAAAACCATGGCGAAAGCACTATCTCTCTTTGTGCTCTCATCATCCGCTCACGCCTTTGTTGCACGACCAATTAGTTCTCGTAGCGCTATTTCTTCTTATTCCCCCCTCAAGATGAGTGAGATAGAGGTTGTTTCCCAGCCTAACAAGGATTTCTTAGAACAGAAGGGGTGAGGAAAAATAATCTTTCCCTAGTCACAAATCTATCATGATTACATTCTTCTAAACCTTCTATCTCTCATATCATGACGCAGGGTCTTCAACTGGGGAACATGGGGTTGCGGTGTAAGTAAATTCCCATGGACATACGACGAAAGTGAGTCGTGCTATTTATTGGCAGGAAAAGTTACAGTCACCCCTGACGATAAATCGTTAAAGCCGGCTACTTTTGGGAAGGGAGACTTTGTGACTTTCCCCGCGGGCATGAGTTGTACATGGGATGTAAGCGAGGCTGTACAAAAGCATTACATGTTCTTTTAAAATAAGTGCGGTAATTGAGCATCTCTCATGCGAAGCATGCTTTTGGTATGGTTATTATGAAACAAACATCCAAGAATCCAGCAATTTTCTTGTCACGTGATATCGGTGGCAGCATGTAGCAAAAAAGAAGAGAAGTATTGATAAATTAGGTGGCATGTTGCTTATTTCGTCTAGCGAAGTAGTTCTGCATTGCCGTCTCAGGATTTGATAATTGGGTACTTCTAGGAGAAAGATCCTGCGATGAACATTCTTACATCAAGCGATCCAGTAACTGTCCGAATTCAGCAAGTTCGCTGCTACTTATGTTGCCAGGCTCATCCAAGATACCAGCACTGTACATCGGAAGTGGCTCGAGATCCCTTTGATTTCCATTCCATTCTGCGTACGCACAGTTTTGCCTTCTTGTAGCCGTTTCTGTTTCCGAGAAGAAGGCGTTTAGTTCCTCGTCAAACAAATCGTCTTTGAATGTTGCAGGAATAACATTGCTACTGATGGTACTGATTTGTCTTGCGTCATCATCGATACCTCTGTCGCCCTCAGAATCAATATCCTCCTCATAATTATCTGGGCTATCGACAGATTCAGATTGTAACTGCTGGAAGCTGCGAGCATCTTCTGATTTGCATGCCGCTTGAGCTCGAGGTTTGCCGTTGCCCTTGACACGAGTCCTTATCATTGTAGAAATTCTTTTAGGGCTACCTCGGATGAATGACTCATGTGCCCAACTTATTGTTTCATTGCCTTGACACGCAATCCTGAGAGAGAGCAGATTGACAAAAGAGAGAGAATAATCCTCATGTCAGATGCAGAGGTGACAATATTGTGATCGATGATGACCCCTCAACCGATGTGTACTTACCGACGAAAATCCCATAGGTTCAGCTGTCTTTGGAAAGAACGATACTTTGTTGCCTTGAAGAATTGAGGAACTACCAAATCCATGAATCGAGTAGGATCTTTCACCTGAAATGATCGTCCATCAGGTAGCCAAGACACCACATGCACGAGACCAAGGCCATCGACAGCCTCGAGCATCTCATAGAGTTTCGCTGGAAACTGGGTCATGGAGCTATCAGACCTGGAACAGCACCTACTCCTACCGGATATGGTGCCAGCACT